>APFE030903338.1:77288-92093 GCA_000404065.3 Pinus taeda | reverse complement strand
GGTGAACGAGAGTTACACCAGAAATACATAGTAACAGAATTAGAAGGGGAAAATGAAGCAATAGCATACAACAGTAACATCATAGGCAATTACTCGGTAGATTCTTTCCTCGGCAATTTCAATGCTCATACATCACCTTACTTAGAAAATTCAGTTTTGTCCCAAGTCGAAAATTTTTCCCAAACTGATAATTCAAAGTGTGTTAATTTTGTAGAAGAACCTATAAATACATCTTTTTTTGGAAATTATATTTTGATGGATCTAAATCTAACGAAGGAGCAGGAGCAGGATGCGTTCTGATTAGTCCAGAAGGGAACAAGACAATGCTTACGTGTAGACTTGAATTTGATTGCACAAACAATACAACAGAATATGAGGCCTTGGTGCAAGGCCTATACAAAGCAATCGGGTTGAACGTCAAGTACCTTCAAGTCTTTGGAGACTCTGAGATTGTCCTCAAACAGGTACGTAACACCATACATTGCCTATCAAGTCATTTGAAACACTATCAATCTCTAGTGCAGGATCTGACTGAGCATTTCATAGCATTCAATATTTTCTCAATCCCGAGAATTCAAAACGCAAGCGCAGACCTTTTAGCCAATGTAGCTTCTAGACTCATTCCCTCCGAAGATTTTAGTCCAGATAGATTCTCGATAGAATTAATCTTTAAACCGTCCATCCTGGACAACATTACAAACTGGAGAGTATTCAATGACGATCCTGATATTGTAAATTTCCTCACCTCTGAAGGATCCTACTCCAATCAAATAATTGACGAAGACCACCACGATTGACAAATACAACAAAGTAGCACTGATAATGCTATACGTAAATCGTTGGTTAAGTTGGAAGACTTATACGATTTGAAAAGTCGGTTTAAAAGGTCTACTAATTCTAAGCTCTACAGTTCCACTCTGAACTACGAATCAGTAAACCTGGGAACCGATGATAAAACAAAAAACGTTAATCTAGGCCACGACCTAGCCCCTGAAGAGAAATTAGCATATATTCGTCTTTTGAGACAATACAAAAATGTTTTCGCCTAGAATTACGATGAGCTGAAGACATACGACACTTCCATTATCCAACATACTATCCCTATGATTGACAATGAAAAACTTGTCCAACAGAAACTCAGAAAAATCCACCCCAATTTAGAAAACCAAATAGAGTCTGAGCTGAATAAGTTATTAAAGGCCAAAATAATTTTCCCCGTCAGATATTCATAATGGGTCTCCAATATGGTACCCGTTAGAAAGGAAAGCGGAGATATTACAATCTGCATCGATTTTTGGAATCTCAACAAAGCCTGTCAAAAAGACAATTTTCCTCTCCCTCCTATGGAGCAGATATTACAGGCAGTAGCAGGTTCAGAACTAATGTCTTTCTTGGATGGATTTTCAGGATACAATCAAGTGCTGGTACATCCCGACGATCAGTTAAAAACCACGTTCCGAACCAAATGGGGCACATACGCATATCGGAAGATGCCATTTGGTTTGATCAATGCTGGCGCTACATTTCAGAGACCTATGGACATTGCATTCAAGGGTTTAGTCAATAAATCCATAGTGATTTATTTGTATGATATAACATTGTACTCCAAGAAGCGAAGCGACCATCTCAGAGAATTGAAACAAATCTTTCAACGGTGTTTAAGGTATGGGATTTCACTTAACCCAAAGAAATATTTTTTTCGCATTAAGTGAAGGAAAACTTCTAGGAGTCATAGTATCAAAATCTGGTATTCACATTGAACCTGATAGAATCAAAGAAATTTCTGAAATATCCCTACCTCATAATAAAAAGGCCATGCAATCTTTTCTTGGTCAAATCAATTTTGTGAAAAGATTTGTCCCAGATTTTTCACAAATTGTTTCTCCTTTGCAAACTATGATAAAAAAGAATTCAAATTTCAAATGGGGTCAAGATGAGCATGAAGCATTCAACCTGATCAAACAAGCTATCATTAATGCTCCATGTTTAGCAACCCTGAATTTTTCAGAATCTTTTATCTTATACACATTCGCCTCAGAGAAATCATATGCCGCGATTCTAACTCAAGCAAATCAAGAGAAGGCGGAAGCTCCAATCGCATTTTTTAGCTCTAATCTACAAGGTGCTGAACTTAACTATTCAGACGTGGAGAAACAGGCATACGCCGTTTTCAAAGCGATCAAATATTTCAGACCTTTCTTACTCAAAACCCATACCACCAAGGTCATAGTACCGTTTCCAGTGGTAAGAAATCTTCTAATACAGAAAGATGTGGGTGAGAAAAGAGAAAATTGGATCACTGCTTTACAAGAATACGACCTTGAAATCAAACCAGCAAGCATTCTTAGAGGTCAGGGCTTCTGCAAAATGTTGTCTAGAGCATCGCAGATTCCTGAAAGTTTATCTGAGGAAGTACAAACGTATGAGGTAAGCCTAAATGATACAGAATCATTATACGCTGACACCATTTATTATCTCAAAAACGGGTATGCTCCAGCACACCTGGATCACACCAAGAAAAGAGCCCTGAGATTAAAAGCTAAACAATATCAGCTCATAAATGATGTTCTTTTTAAAAGAAATTATGATTCTGTACTTCTTATGTGTCTTGAGAAAACTGAAGCCGAAAAGGTTTTGCAGGAACTCCATGATGGGCCCGCAGACGGACACTATGCTGGAGATGCTACCGCACATAAGATCTTACATGCGGGGTATTATTGGCCCACACTATTCAAAGACTCACACAGTTACGTGAGGAAATGCCAAATCTGCCAAACCACTGCAGGGAGACAAAAGAAACCATCCATGCCACTACAGCCGGTAAAGATTGAGCAACCATTCAGTCAATGGGGCTTAGACATAATAGGTGAGATCGTTCCTCACTCTTCTAAGCAGCATAGGTACATCCTCACGGCAACTGATTATTTTACTAAATGGGTAGAAGCAGTTCCTCTCAAGACAGCTAATTCTGAAAACAACATTGAATTCATTGATCAATTTATAATCACTAGGTTTGGATTGCCGACGGCTCTGATGTTTGATAATGCTTCATACTTTTCTAGGAATGCAATGACTGAGTTCGCACTTAAAAGAGGGTTCAAACTGAAATATTCGGCCAACTACTATCCGCAAGGAAATGGACCAGCTGAGTCAACAAATAAAAACCTAATCAGGATTATTAAAAGAACAGTTGACCAGAACCAGAAGAATTGGAAAAAAACTTTGGTAAATGCTTTATGGGCAGATAGAATAATGAAGAAAGCTTCAATCGGCACTTCTCCCTTTAACTTAGTTTATGGGAAGGAAGTGGTTCTTCCAACTCACTTAATGATCACCTCCTTGTCTTTAGTACAATACATCGATGAAGTATCTACTTCCTCCTTACAATTAAGACAAATGGAAATAATTAAATTAGAAGAACAACGAGAACAAGCTAGGAAAATCCATGCTTATCACCAAGCACTAATAAAATCCTCTTTTGATTCAAGCATAATGACCAGAAAAAACTTTCAGATGGGAGATCTAGTTTTGAAATGGGATAAGGCTCATGAAGAGAAGGGCAAACATACAAAATTCCAGAAAATGTGGCTTGGGCCTTTTCAGATTGTAGAAGTCATAGGCCCATCAACGTTTGTGTTGCAGGATTTAGCAGGTAGAAAGGATTCTTTGCCTGTTAATGGAAAAATCCTAAAAATATACTTTCCATAGAAGAATACTCTTCTAATTTTTGTAGGATATCTTTTTGTTTTTCTTCTTTCTTATAAATAAAAAAAGTTGTAGATGGTTACTACAGGAATTCACGTGAAATGGACACCAAATTCTCTGTTAAATTTTGGTTTTTCGCTTGTACAAATAGTATAAATTTTCGAAAAATCTGATCTTTATTATCGACGGATAGAGTTAAACTTTAGCCTAGATATGATACCAGTTCCAACTTCAAAAAAATTTATGAAAGCAACCTTTAGCAAAAAACTTGTTTTATATCAGCACAATGAAAGGTATCAATAATAAAATGAATATTCTCTGTAAAACTGTTGTTTTCAAACTCTATTATTATCGTCCAGAGCTTTCTTAAGGAAAAACAATGGTTTCCTCCCTGTTAAAGAAAATCACAGCATTCAGAGAAACAATCTGAGAAAACACTATATCTCAAAGAATAAGAGGTCTCATCATGAGCCCGCTTACATGATCAAAGATATATAAAATTGCTGACCTGCCAACAATGTCCACCAAAACAAGGCAAAGGCTTAAGATTGTTGCAATAAAAAGACAAGGGGTCTCATCACGACCAGCTTGTCAGCAAAAGTGTAAATCAAGTGAATGACTATGTCATAATTTGGCCACCAAACCAAGACATTGTTCTTTAGAGAATAAAAAAGAAAAAGTGTCAAAATGGGTTTTTCTCTGAAAAAGTTGTAGATAGCCTCAAGCAGGATAAAGGATCATTGCTGGGTAACAGGTAACCCTGTCGAGGCTATGGACGCCTGCTAGCAGCAGAGGCTCTACCTACGATAAATGAGAATATTTTAAAAAGCCAGCATAACGGAGATGACCTTATTTTATCTTTAAAATACCAAGTAATGGCTGGTGTAAATGCAAAGACTAAGCCTCAGGAAACGAACGATTGGAATAGAAAAAGGTTGAAAAAAAATATCATTGATAGGATAAGACATAATGTACTCTATCTGTCCATAACAAAGTTTAGACTTATGAAAATTTTATGTTTCGGAAGTTAAAATTCAATAGAAAATCAGAGATAACTGGTTCTTCCCAGTGAATCGCCTTTGTTGTGGCCACCAACAACCCCCCTCTTTGTTTGATATTAGCAATAACACCAAGCAAATGAGGACCCTTAACAAAAATTCAAAAAAACAGTTTTAGGAACATTTTTGTTTTTGATTCCCTAAAATTTTATCGCGACAAAGCAATGAAACATTTCTTTTATGAGCATAATAAACCACGAAGAAACGATGTGAAATTCATCACATCGCATTCACTATGAAGCGCTCTTAAAATGAAAAATTTAAGAAATCTCCGACGACCGATATGCGACATCGCATATCGCAACATCGCGTAAAATAGCACCCATTGACTAATTTCTGCGATCTGCGATGAGCGATATGCGATGATCCGATATTGCGATGCCACGATGCTATAACGCGATCTGCGATGAGCACGAATTTTCCTCAGCACAATATTCAAGGAAAGCTGCCCATTAATCAAAATTGAGCGCATGCCTTAAAAAATTAATTAATGATTGTACGGCAAAGTATCCAAGAATGACAGCTTTTTGTTTTTCGAAGGGTTAGTTCGCTGTGAATGTCATAATTATGCATACATAAGATTTAAGGCTTTCATGTCAATCTTAATTACCATTACTCTTTTCCTTTGCGTAAACTATAAAACAGGAAAATAACCTGAAGCAATGTGCAGGAAACATCTAAGGAAAAGGGGAAAGCACCAATGCTCGGAGAACAGAGAAGAAATCCCTTCAGAAATGGATGTCGCATACGATAGGACTACAGATTCCAGAGTATCACTCAACAGATGCTGATGCCGATAGGTCATCTAAAGCTCATAATCAAGGCGCACAAAACCAACATAATTACAAAAAACCCTGAAGCTTACACACCAGAAAATCCCAGAATGAAGAACGAAGGCAGTTTTCGATCCAGAGAATTGTTCAGAAAGTAAAGTCTTTGACTCATCCAGCCGTTCGCAAGGACGGAAACCGAAATGAGCAAAAGAAAAACCAGTTTGAGGGAAATCTGAGTTATTACCAAGTATACACGCAGTGAATACACCCAGTCAGAGGAAGATTCTCTAAAATATCTTATAGTTTACCAGAAAGTGGTGCCAGCTCTTGTTACTTCTATTTTTATATCACACACAAAAAGGGAAGGCAACCGGCCAACTCTTCCCAGTCGAATGTTGCATGCTTACAGCACTAAGGAGCAAATACAGAAATAGTTCAGAGTCAGATTTAATTTTTAGAAATAGTTTGCTTTATCAGAAGGACGGTCATTTGAAAACCGGATCCTAAATTTATGTAATCAAGTTAATTAGCTAGCAGTATTTAAACCCTTCTCATGCATTTAGAGAAGGGTCCAGAGATTTGTCAAAAACTCGTCCTCAAAACATGCACTTTTGCGCCCTCGGAGGTGGTTTTGATGAATGGATGGATCAAGGTTTATTAATGTTTGCATTTGATATTTGCTACTGATGTTGCACTTCTGTACTCTTAGTAGATGTTAAAGCAAGGAGAGATAAATCATTGTTGCTTAAAGCTTATGAGTGGAACCAGTCATAAATGGTACTTTTATCTCTTGACCATTTCTGCTTATATTCTTAAAGTGATTTTTAGTTTTCATTTGTTTATATGTTATTGCATGAATGTATGGGTTACCCTTTGGCACTTCTGTACGGTGGAATCATATTGTTTATGTCTGATATATGAATAGCTTATGATGCGATATGTTGTTCACAACTGTTTTGCCTAACTTCTTATGCAAAGTGGTTTATCTTGAATGATTTCTATTCTTATGATAGCTGAATGATCTTTATGACCAGTTATTGTCTGAAATCTCTTTAGATCGCATAATGGAAGCTATACATCCTGGGTTAGCATAGATTTGATGTGTTGTTTCTCACTAGATTACAATAGCATAGAGTTAGTTTAAAGAATCTGAATTAGATTAGCTTTAAAGTACTCTTAGATCAGAATTATTCAACTCTACACACACACACACACCCAGATCGGGAAACTGGTCCCGTTATCCCCAGTCGGACCCGCTATACCAAACGGATAAGGAGCTGGCAACCAAGGTCCGGACCGGGTGGGTATCCCCCTTGTTGTCGACCCGATTTTCGGGGCTTCAACAGGTGGAGCCAGCCCAAAATAGATTTTCGCCTAAGGCCCACCCGAAATATCGCCTTATCAGAACTCAAATTTTATATATCATGCCTTTAATTCCCCTTCAGGTCCGATTGTATCGCTTTGGGGGCTTTTTCCTTTATATATTTCAATTTTTATGCTAAAACACTCTTATACATGGGAAAGTCCCTTTTTCCAAAACTCAAATATTACGATGTCAGGTTTATAAAACCCATCAGGTTCGACGATCTCATGTCACCGATTTGATCCTAGCCGTCCATTCCTTTTGTGATCCAACGGTTGAGATTGCCTATCACAATCACTATCGCATATCGCGTTGCATACGGCCCAGGGGTTCTGTACATCGCCGATGCTGATTTGCAGATTTGATTATCAGCGATTGGCGTATCGCATGATCACAATCGCCAAGTCCATGGTCCCGATATCACTTGCGGGCTTGTCTCTGACCTGATTGATCAGATTGACGGATCGGGGTTTCTTCCATCTCCACTTAAGTTCGGCCTTTTTTGCCTTTTTCCAATGTGATTTCCCTTCATAAGGGTTTTTTTTCCATTTTAGGGGATTTTGCCTCTTTTTCTAAAGAACAAAGGGCAACTTCTTTTGGTGATAACTTTTGCATCCTAAGTCCATTTTTTCCCATTCAAGTTGTAGTGGATTTAGAATGAAAAGATCTCTGCAATGAGGCTATCTCCAAAAACTTCCTTGGACTTTCATTTTCCTCTGTGAGGAACACTCAAACTTGGGAATCTATCTAAAATCCATTTTGGATTAGTTTGAGCATTTTCGCCAATACAAGGCTCTTGTTGAAAAGCAAAGTGGACACTACATCAAAGTCCTTATGACTGACAGAGGTGGATAATACATCTCAAATGACTTCCTTCGATTTTGTAGGGAGCATGGAATTCACAAGAAATTTGCAACAAGATATACACATGTTGGCTACGTGGGGCCTGACCCAGGTATAGCAGTGAGTTTAGCTAAGAAAATCCTAGTACTACTGGCCTTTTCAGCAACAGTCCACAGAGCACGGACTGAGGTCTCATCCAAAGTAGTATGGGAGAGTGCTGGAACTAGGTTTTCTCACCCTGGGGATGTCTGATATGGGTGATAGGCATGTGATTTAGCCTTCACGCTTACTAGATTACGCACACCAGCGTGGTCCTTGCGTCCTATGGGACTGCCTTCGTGTAGATCCAGCCGTAATGCAACCAGTATCAATTACCCAAGTCTTCCTTAGTTAGGTTCTTTTCATTAATTTCTTACAAATTTTTCATACATAAACATACATGCAAGTGCACGCATATAGATAAACAGATACCATTAACGCCGAACAACAAAATATAAATCTACAAAACAGATGCACAATATGCTAAATCAACTAGTCTTAGCTTTATTAATGATCATTTTCAAGTTCAGTTCAATACAGACCTGACTCCGCCCTACGCACTCAGCTGCAGGGGTCTGCGCACTTAGTGGTGGACTCTACTAGGCATCTGCGCACTTAGCTATAGAGCCTTTACCTACTACTACAACCCAATACCTTCAGATCCACTTCTATCCTCTAACCATTTCTTCGCATCTATCTATTTCTTTTCAAAAACTCCCAACTGTCTTTACACTTACAGCCTCGCTCTATTTATACAACCCCATGGTCCGCGGACCATGGGTAGGCTGACACAATTTACATTCAATTACATTATTTTAGGGCGGACAACCCTATGAATCATCCTAAGCTTTCGTGCTCCGTGCCCGCATTTCGCGGATTCTTTACATTATGTTGACCAAAACTCGGGCTTCAAGCCCCAAAAACATGCTATGGGGGGGTCTGCTACCCAATAGGCCCCTAACACAATCATCGTGACTCGTTCCGAGTCACTGTGCGGCAATCTTGGCATGAAGGCCTTCCAACTATTCCTGAGCTGCACGAAGGTCCATAACGCATTGTTCTACCATCTGCTGTATTTTCTCTACCTGCTCGGCTGAATACTCGGTGTCCTGGGAAAATCCCTATCTAAGAGCATGCAATACTTTCATTTGTGTGAGCTTTCCTTCAATGGCGACGGTGATGAGGAGGGCCTCATCAATCTAAGGTTGGACCCGTGCTTTAAGTACTGCCTCCTTTTGGCATGCTGCATCCACTTGCTCCTTCAATGCCTTTTCCTGTTGTAGCCTCGCGAGCCGCTGAGTTAGGACTACTATTTGCGTTGTCCTGCGCACACTATCATATTTCATTTGAAGCTCCCACACCTCTATTTCCAGACGCTATATGGTGGGGTCCTCTTGTAAGGCTGTGAGGACCCTGAAGGATTCTTCCAACAAAGTGGTATAACTCTGCACTGCCTTTTCATTTTCTTCAAGCCCTTTTTGGACATCGCCAGTGTGCTGTTCTCAAAATTCCAAGGGTGTGGATGACTGCACCTTTAATCATAGTTTAGCAATTTGCAGGTTGAGGTCCTTTGCCTCGCAAAATCCACTGGCCAATTTGTGGATTTGCATTCCTATTGGTAGGTCTGTCGCAATTTCCAGCTCTGGGGTGCGGAACATGCTTCCTCTACATTCTGCTCCAACTGTTGGTTCTACGCCACCACTTCATCGCGTTGTAGGCTAAGCTACTCGATGTTGATTTACTGTTCACTTAGAATTTGCACTACGCGTCCTTCCCTAGCGCGAAGTTCTATTGTCGCTATGTCCTGCAGCTAGTATAAAATATCCCGCGGAAGGGCAGCCAAGTTTAAGCCGAGTCCCTTGATTCATCTTACCGTAGCTCTATCCTCCATGATGTCTGCTATCAGTGCTCCTTCTGGCAGCGTGACAGTGTTGTCCATTTTTTCCTGCAACAACTACTCTGTTGCCGATGTTCCCACGGCACCATAGATGGCTACCGTTCCCTCTTGTGGGAGTCGCACCTAAAGTCCCTACAATTGTGCCCTAAGTGCCCCCAACACATTTTTTGTCTCCAACATTGCCTCCTACAGTGCTTCCCTAGTGACCTCGCGAATAGTGTCGCCGATGTTGTATAAGTCACCCTCTATCAGTGCAATAGGTTCCCCATCGAGCTTGGAAGCTTTTTTTCTTCTTTTGTGGCCCTATTGATTCTGTACCGCATGGCCATTTCAGTTGTGTAGATGTTGTGCTTGAGTCTATGCCTTCCGCCATGTCGTCTATACCATGTCCTCTGGTTAGGTCGGGCCTCTTTCCTCCTACGTCGTGGTAGCCCGAACTGCTGCTACTCTTTCAGCGGCCTTAGTCTGCTCTACAGCGGCCTTCGTTGCCTCGCAGGAAGCCCTTATCTCCTCGGCGAACTGCTCATTCCACTACTGTTGTGCCAGCAGCTTGGTGATATCCTTCTATCTTTGTACCGCTACCTCATCACGCGCTGCCAGATCTAAGGCATGCCATTCAGGTGGCCATGAGTCGAGCACTGCGAAAACAGTGTCGTTAATTGCGATGAAAGCGAGTTTGGTCCAGTTCTGCTCCAGATCCTTCCATGCCTTGATATACACATTGTGCATATCCACCTTAAATTCTACAAGGCTCCATAGACTGTCGTACACCATGGGGTATAGGCACGGCCTTTTGTTTATCCACATCTACACACTTGCCTCCATGAGTATCCAGAAGATCTTGGTCTCGCAGATTCACGTGGCGTCCTTTGTCGCCCAGAGCAATGCGTATTTTGCTACCTCTGGCAAGTCCTGGTCAAGGGGAGGAAATTGACTGTCCTCAGGCAATTCCCATACAACCAACAAGATGGATAAGAGCAACCACATGTAGTGGAAGGCCTTACCCTACTCTTGGGCCTCCTTGCAGTTCGTCAGAAACTCCTCACAGAGGAATTGCGCCCAATTGAACTGTAACCCCTCTGCACATTGTTTGGCCAGTGTGATGACCATTGTTGGTACCTCGTTGCCGCAACATTTTCTCATCACCTTCCCAGCCAACAACTGGGTTTCTACGCACACCCCTTTTTCTTGAATGCTATTGATTATGTAGCCTCTCTGCTTCTTTTCCAACTTGTATTTCTTCTTGATGGCCTCTGCGAGCGCTAAATCTCCGCTTCTCCCAGCTATTTCCGCGGGGTCCCTTCCCGTATAGGGAAGCCAAGAAATCCTATGAATAAGCTCTGTCGTGATAGGAATAGGCTCCTTCAACCACAAGTATCCATCATACATCAGGAAAAGCAATTTTTGGAAGACAAAGATCGTGATTGGTGCTCGGTGAAAGTGTGGAATCCATAGTAGGTGGAGTAGCCCGGCCTCCTCCACATTGCGCAGCCATTTCTATGGCTTTAGCGCCGTTACTAACCCCTCCTTGCTCTGTTTCATGAGTTGGCTGGTCTCCAAATGTGGGAACTTTTTGCAGTCTGCAAGGTCCCAATCTTCAAATTTCATCGTGGGCACATAACCTAGAACCAATCCTTCAAACATAATTCCATCTAGGAGAAATGGGGCTTGGAGTGCACTTTTAATAGCATCCAAATCTTTGGGTACTTTTACTCTCCCTTTCCACGGAGTAACATACTTGGGTAGTTTTGCTTTAGTACGCATTGGCTAACTGTCTTCCTCCATTTCTTCATCTGCCTCAATTTCTTCTATGAACTCTTGGAGATCCTCCTCCTCTTCATCTGTCTCAATATTAATAGTATTTCCCTTGTCTTCTATAGATAGTTTACCGAACTGCAGATTTTGCAGAGACATACGAACCGGTCCTGTTGCCTGTGGATCCTTTTTGGGCCTTGGTGTCTGGGCAATTTAGGAATTTCCAGTGCATCCCCCACCAGTAGTGTAGGGCTCTACATGGCTCCCTCAGTTGTTGACATCATTCTGTTCAAGAAATCCTATGTCTTCTTCGGCAATGTCTGAAACACTGAACTTGCTCTCAAAGCCTCCAAATTTGTCAGGTCCATACCTAATTGATAGCGCAACAATTGAATTCTCAAAACACCAAAGGTTGTTCGGTGGAGAGCCACCTGTGATTTATAGGCTGTTTTGAATTCAAATTCAACCATTCCCCCCTTATTTGACTCATTAATGTGAGCTTGGCGGAAGATAGTCCCAAATCTAGTTCTTATTTCGTGTCTTAATTTCCCGTTGCCCACTCCTCATTGCCTTAACTTGGACATCTTGTGTTATGAAACCAGCTCAAGAAAAAGATAGAAAAGATAGATCAATGCCTTAAAATTCAACCTCTTCGACGGGGCAACCTCCTTTACATTACATAAATGAACAATTCTTAGATGATTCAAATAACAAAACCTCCTTTCTATATATAGGAGTCTAAGGAGTCACAATATAACCTAGCCAACCTAACAATAATAATATAAAGCCACAAAAATAACAATAGAGGGATTCAATGGGGCACAGTAATAACAATATGGGGAAAATAGGGGCACAACAATATTAATAAGGGATGCAACTACAATAATAATGGGGTAATCACTAGTATTATAGGGACACAACATGCCCCTCTCCTTCAAAAAAGTGTTGTCCTCAACGCTTGAGTATTTTTGGGTGCTTTTGTATAAAATTTTCATCCTCCCACGTGGAATCTTCAGCAGATAAGTTCTTCCACTTGATAAGATACTCGGAAATTGATCGATTTCGTAGTTGTCGAGTTCTTGTTTCTATGACTGCTTCTGGTTCCAATTTTTCCTTCCTCATCAAGTTCTGGCAATATTGTTTGAACTGGGAGCTTGTTGCCTATAACCTTCTTTAAACATGAAACATGGAAAACTAGGTGCAATCGAGAAGCTGCATGAAGCTCCAATTTGTATGCCATAGTACCAATCTTTGCAACACCTTGTACGGACCATAATACTTTGTTGATAATTTATTACCCTTCTTAGCTTACTTGAGAGACATTTGCTTATATGGTTGTAGTTGTAAGAATACCCAATCACCTATACCAAAACTTCTTTCATTGCGATGTTGATCTGCCTGTTGTTTCATTCTATTTTGTGCCAACACGAGGTTATCCTTTAAGATTTGGAGGACTTGTTGTTGATGTTCGATGTGATGTTCTACTGCTTGAACCTTGGAATTTTCTCTTAAATATGATGTGATGGATGGTGGCTGATATCCATAAACCATAAATGGTGTTCTTTTGTTGTTGTAAATGGAAGTGTTATACCACCATTCCATCCAGAGGCAAACCATATTGACCCCATTGTGTTTGGTTTACAGATACACAAAGCACGAAGAATATCCTTCCAAACATTTGTTTACTATCTCAGTTTGCCCAATCAAAATTGAGGATGATAAAATGAAGCTATGAGCTAACTGAATACCCAAGACAAGAAATATCGTCCAAAAAATTTCCAGTAAAAATGGGATCTCCTACGTCTGTCACTTAAATAATATTTGGGTTTACAATGTAGATTTTGAATGTTTCCAATAAATGTAAGAAACTGTACTGGCTTTAAATGGATGTGCATAATGAACAAAGTGTGCATACTTGGTAATTCTGTCAACTACCACCATGATGACACTCTTTCCCTCAGACCTGGGTAAACCTATGATAAAATCCATTGAAACCTCCTCCCAACATTGTAATAAAGGTTGGAATGGATAAAGGTTGTAATAGACTCGGTGTCTTAATTGTTTCAACTTTATTTTGTTGGCAAACCAAACATTCCGCCACAAATTTTTGAATATATGATTTAAGTCCATCCCAAAAAAAATCCTTCTTAACCCTATGGTAAGTTTTTAAAAATCCTGACTGCCCTCCTAAGGGAGAAGTGTGCAATTCCATAAGCATCTTCTGTTTTAGCTAGGAATTCTTACAGAGCTAAGAAATCTTTGTATCATAACGAATCATTTTTCTAGCTAAATGTATCAGATGTACTGGAATCATGTTGTAACTTTCGAATAAGAGCCCAAACTTCTTCATCATTGTTCCATTCCTCCCTTGCTTCGTTTATCCAATCTGGTTGGATAATAGAAATGGCGCACAACAATACTTCCACATCCTCATCCTTTCTTGAGAGTGCATCTGCCACCACATTTTGCTTCCCTTTTTTGTAGATGATTTCAAAGTCATAACCCAACATCTTTGTGACCCACTTTTGTTGCTCTTCAGAGGATAATCTTGGTTCTAAAAAGTATTTAAGGCTATCATGATCCATTTTTACCTTGAAGTTCCCATTAGGTAGGGCCTCCATTTCTTAAGTGCACGGAGTATTGCCAACATTTCTTAAGTGCACATAAATAGCTTTGTGTAAAAACTTTCCCTTGATTGGAAGACTTTAAAAAGCAATGGGAATTTCATCTTGCATTAAAACAACACCAATTCCATTTCCTGAAGAATCACATTAGACAATAAAGGTTTTTGTGAAGTCCGGTGTAGCTAAGACTGGTGCTTGGCACATTGCCTCTTTAAGATGTTCGAAGGCCTTTGTTGCTTTTGGAGTCCGTGAAAATGCATCTTTCTTCAATAATGTTGTTAAGGGTGCTGCTATTCTCCCATAATTCTTAACAAACTTGCGATAATACCCTGTCAACCCAAGAAATCCTCGCATATGCTTTATGGATGTGGGGATTTTCCATTCCTTAATGGCTTTAATTTTGCTACGGTCTACCTTAACTCCTTCATGAGATACATATGACCCAGATATTCCACCTCTTGTACTCCAAAGAAACATTTGGATCTTTTTGCATATAATTGTTTCTCCTCCAATAGTTGTAGCACCCTGTCAACATGTTCAACATGATCCTTCCAAGACTTGTTGTAGATTACTATATCATCAAAAATACTAACACAAATTTTCTAAGGAATGGTTTGAAAATGATATTCATCAAACCTTGAAATGTTGAATGTGCATTGGTAAGGCCAAAAGGCATGACCAAAAATTCATAATGACCCTCATGAGTTCTAAATGTTGTTTTCGGAATGTCTTCAATCTTCATTCTGAT
>APFE030903338.1:51210-74357 GCA_000404065.3 Pinus taeda | reverse complement strand
ACAATTATTGGATGATTCAAATGACAAAACCTCCTTTCTATATATAGGAGTCTAAGGAGTCACAATATAACCCAGCCGACCTAACAATAATAATATAAAGCCACAAAAATAACAATAGACGGATTCTATGGGGCACAGTAATAACAATATGGGGACAATAGGGGCACAAAAATATTAATAAGGGATGAAACTACAATAGTAATCGGGTAATGACTAGTATTATAGGGACCCAACATCTTGTAATGAACAGTGACACCAACGGTCACTTCCCAGCCTACCTGCGTGGCAGTGCAGCCCCCTGTGTGTGGATGTGACCCGTGTGTCATACTGGTCTTGCGTGCAACCTCCTTGTCACGTAGCTCCCATACAGACTCTTTTATAGTCCCGCGCTCTCTTTCAACTACTTGGTTCACTAAGACTATGCTTCTTACGGATAGTTAGGTGGTTGCACCACTGGTGCGAGGCTTCATTTTACCTTCTAGCTCGATCCATAGGCACCCCTCAATTACCCTTGTGTCCGTCAGTGCGTCGTGTTCTTCCTTGCATGGTGCGCTCCCCTGTTTACTTTGTCTAGTAAGGTGTGGTCGCAGCCATGGTAGCAGGGGCACAAATTCTTCTAATGCAGTAGTATGAATGGCTATACTTTGTCCTATCGTGCTTAGTTTCTTGGCGCAGCATGCTTACATGATTTCAGTTTCCAGTTTGGAGATTTCTTCGTCCAATAACATGCTTTTCTTTCCCAGCCATACCCTATCTTCATCGAGTTCGCAAAGTTTCAAGTTCCCTTGTCGAATGGATTCCTGTAACTGCATAATTCCTTTACCCAGGTCCTCGCATACTATCCCAACTGTGGGAGTTGTTGTATGGGGATTCTTCTCTGCTCTTATGGTCTCATCTCTTCTCTTCAGTGTTGGAGTCATTTTTGCGCTCAAGTTTTTTCTCACGACCCTATAAGCCCATCGAACCGCTAGTACGCGCAGGTCCCAATCAATTCGTCTTGCCTGGTGAACTTGATTCATGATTCCGCATAGATTTTCGAATGCTTCGACGTGGAATATTTGTGGTGTACATTGGTTCTCCTACTGCTGCGTCTGGTTCTGATTTTCAATCCTTAGTCTGGGGTGTGCTTGCATAGCACACATCTGCACCCATCGACACAGGTGGGCGCGCATGTTGCTTCGTCCTGGCTGCCCAGCTCTTGTTCACCGCTGGGGGCTTCCAAATCATAAGCGCATCTACCTTATACATCCACACCAGTTTACAATGGTCTCTTGATGTGTACTCCACCATCATGCGGGTGTTGTCCGCAGCGCCCATTCTAGCGCACCATACCGCTGTTGTTCAAGTACTGCGCTTTCAATTTTGTCCAGGAATCCATCCACCGATGTCACTCCATCATATGTTGGTAGTTCCCTTGCCTTTGTCGTCATGCAACACAGTGATCATAGCGTTGTCACTTTGTGCAACTGGTTTTGCCAATGCTCTACTTCTTCGTCTGAATCTGAAGTATAGGAGCTATCGCGCTCCCACAAGATTCTCCCATCTGCAATTGGGTTCACCAGATCCTGGTCCCACGTCGTTATCTAGTAAATACAATCTAGCTCATCATCGCACACTAGTTCAGTGTATCGCACTCCTTTGGCTGGGTCTAGCGGGACTATATGCATAGGGACTTTTTCTCGAATACCATCTTCCACTTCTTCAAGTTAATGACTCCATTCATATTAGTGGCCTAGTATATTCCTAGCAATGCGGGATAGGAATTTTTGTCTTCAACAATCTCTATTACTTCAAATTTTGTTTGTGTGCTCGTGCCTTCGATATCAATTGTTTCCCCTTGCAACCTCCCCATGGGAAAAATCTTCTGTTTGTTCACCATTCATAATTTAATATGGGACCATTGCAACGCATGCCTGCCCATGTGTTCCCATGTTTTCTTTGGTAACACATTCGCGTCTGATCTCAGATATAGGATGACGTAATCCATTTCGTACTCACCAATCTGCGCAGTCAACCTCATCTCCCTTCTAGTGCGGAATATGTGCTTCCCCAATTTCCAGACTATGCGTGGTTCTCCTGACCCCGCGCACCTAGTGATCAGTTCTTGCAGTCCCTTAACTACCTTGTTGTCATGCAACAGTTTCATGCATGTCTCCATAAAGGTAGTAAGCATAGAAGGATCCATCCCTGGCTCTAGTTGATCATTACTACCTGAAGTAGAGGCTTCCACGAAGCTCTTCTTAGCTTCCATGAACATTTCCTTTGCGCGTTCTAAGTCAAACTCAGGTTCCTTTGTAGGAGCCTTGCGAACCCATGTATCTTCCTCGGGCTTCTTCCCCTTATCCTCCCCTGTGGTCACACCGCTTCTAAGCACCATGTTCACGTTTGGGTCTTCTTCGCGTGGTTTATACCTCATCATTTGGATATTCTAAGTCAGAGGAGGCTGGAGTACCCATTTTCCGCGCATCTATGTGATCAACGTAGGACAATCTATCATTTCATGATCAAACTGAGCAGAGTACGAACAGGAAATCCTCATTAGGTTGGTACAATCGCGGGCATAGTGCCCTGGTCCTCCGCAATTGTATCAAATCAACTGTCTGTGGCCCCTTCATGGTCCCATTCCTCCTCGTCCTCAACCTCACCCCTAAAATATAGTGCGCGCCATCCCCGTAGTTGGGTCAAGGACTCGCATTTCTGTCTGCATCCTATAGGATGGGGTCCGATCCATCATTACCTCGTAATTGCGACAAGTGCGCTTGTCGTGGCCTACCAACCTGAAAAAATTACAAAATAATTTTTCAAGAGTCGGTGTATACTTCTGCAACAAATGACAATTATCCATCATGTGTTTTCCTCCTATCTGACAGATCGTGCACCATAACGTGAGTGTCACACTTGGCCTTGCTTGTGCTTCTGGTCTCAATGGCATTGGTCCTCCTCCTACCAAGTAGTTCGGGAATACTAGACAGTGATCCTTGTCATGGCCCTGGCCTTTGCATTTTATGCACCATACTTCCTCTTGCACCTCTGGCTGCGGTGCCCTATCCTACTTCAGGCTCTACATTTCCAGGCAGAGATTTTGTAGTTGCATGTGGATTTGTTGAACTCCCAACCCAGGATCTTGTATCGGGGTCTCATGCAACCTCATTGCCATATCCAGTGCTTCGGCCTAGGTTGAAAGCTTCTGTTGTGACAGCATCGTCCTCAAGTGTGGTGTCAAAGATGTCACGAACCATGCATGGTGTTGCGCATCCGTTAGCGTCATATTAGTCTCGTGAATCGTACTCTTTAGCCATTGATCTAGATACCAAGGGGTCTCACCTGGAAGCATCACAATCTCTTTAAACCCAACGATTGACTGTGTCTCTGATTTCAGCCAGCTAAATTCTCTGTTCAACGCATTATGGATCTCTGCTATCCCTGTGTTTGGGTGGTCATTAGAGTGCTTGATATACCATGTCAACACATGATCCTACAGCATGCTCACCAATATAGCCTTCTTAATGTTGTCGTCCATGACCCCTTGCACTTCCCACACTGCTCTTACCACAAACCAGAACTACTCTGGATCCTCATTCCCTACTTCTCGGAATATGGGTAGCTTGATCGCGCTCGCCATGCTGAACTATGATGGTGGTGGAGGTGGAGTGGGTGGATATGGAGGTGAGGGAGGTGAAGCGAGTGGTGGATGGGTGGAGGTGGTAACTGCGGAATGTGCTTCCTTATCAAACTGACCGCACTTCTTGGAGAGACCCGAGCAAGCTCTTCCTCACTCTCTCGCAAAGGTGAAATTAAGGGACTATTGCCTAATTCCTCACTACCTTTGTAGATATTTCCGCTCTGCTTCATTCCAAACATTAATGTATTTGCATAACCCGATTTTCACATAGCAGCATCTTAATCCAAGTATTCAAAGATTTAATGTACTTACCTCGCGGTCCCTTGAGAAACCATCATTCTGCTTCGCTATAGCTCACAGTCGTGTCTACCACAAACTTAGTGATAAATCCCCCTATTATCCGGTCAAGCCAATGGTCCATAGCTCGCGTAATCTTATCTTTTGATGCCTCTAGTCTATGCACTAATTCTGAATTCCACACTATCAGTTAGTCGATCTTACACCTTCCCTAGTTGTCGACTAACCTAGTGATCCACTCATACAGTTCAGAAGGAAATGATGCGAAGAAAATCTCGTGAATTTCTGTATACACGTAGCAATCCAGCTACCTTTTCTTAGATACTTGCGGAGTTATGTTTCCCTATGTCGCGAACTCGTGAATCTTCTTGTCCAACAACTCTTCAATTTCCTTCTTTGTTGGGTTCTAGTGGCATGACATCATACATCGCTTAGGCAGATCCCAGTCCCGAAAATGGAACCATTTTTTGGCTACATGGGGCCTAACCCAGGTACAACAGTGAGTTTAGCCAAGCAAATCCCAGTACTACTGGCCCTTTCGACAACAATCCATGGAGCACAGACTGAGGTCTCATCCGAAGTAGTATGGGAGGGTGTTGGAACTAGGTTTCCGCACCCTAGGGATGTCTGATATGGGCGATAGGCACGCGATTCAGCCTTCATGCTTATTATATTATGCGCACTAGTGGGCTCCTTGCGTCCTGTGGGACTACCTTCACGCAGATCCGGCCGCAGTGTGAACATTAATAATTACCCATGTCTTCCTTAGTTAGGTTCTTTTCGTTGATTACTTAGAAAGTTTTCATACATAAACATACATACAAGTGCACACATATACATAAACAGATAACATTAATGCCAAACAACAAAATAGAGATCTATGAAACAGATGCACAATATGCTAAATCAACTTAGCTTTATTGACGATCCTTTTCAAGTTTAGTTCAATACAAACCCGACTCTGCCCTGCACACTTAGCTGCAGGGGTCCGCGCAATTAGCTGCGGACTCTACTAGGCCTCTGCGCACTCAGCTGCAGAGCCTTTACCTACTACTACGACCCAATACCTTCAGATCCAATTGTATCCTCTAACGATGCCTTCGCATCTATCTATTTCTTTTCAAAAACCCTGAAATATATTTACACTTAGAGCCTCACTCTATTTATACAATCCCATGGTCCACGGACCATGGGTAGGCCAATACAATTTACATTCATTTACATTATTTTAGGGTGGACAACCCTATGACTCATCCTAAACTTTCATGCTCCCCGCCCGCATTTCGTGGAGTATTTACATTACGTTTCCAAGACTCGAGCTTTAAGCGCCAAAAACATGCTATGGGGGGATCCGCTGCCCAACAACACTGCGGAAAAATGGTGTGGCAAAAAGGAAGAATAGGACTATTATGGAGATGGAAAGGAGTATGTTGAAGGCAAAGCATTTGCCAAATGACTATTGGGTTGTATTTGTCGCTTGTGCAGCATATATCTTGAATAGATGTCCAACCAAAAGCGTCCAGAACATTGTTCTTGAAGAGGAATGGAGTGGAAGAAAAAAAAATGTCACTCACATGAGATTTTTTGGATGTGTGGCATATGCACATGTCCCAGATGAGTTAAGGAAGAAGTTGGACAACAAGGGGGAGAAATGTATATTTTTTGGATACAGTGATGAATCCAAGGCATACAAGCTCTACAATCCATCAACCAAGAATGTCATAATCAACAGAGATGTGCAGTTCCTAGAAGAGGAAGCATGGGATGGAAGTTTAGAGAAGACAATCAATGTCAAAGCATGTATACCACATGAGGACAGAGAGGAATTAACAGCAACAAGTAATTCCTCAACACCGACTCCCTTTACTCCTATTCAATCACAGCAAAGCAGGCAGCAAGCAATGCCATCAACAAATAATAGGATAATTTCGTGCAGCCAAGCAAGTGCTTCTCCAAGCACACTGCGAAGTGCGACACCAAGTGACATGTCAAGGCCATCTTCAACAAACACAAGAAGACCAAAATTCAGAAATTTAAATGAAATTTATGAGTAAGATGAAGTTTATAGTAGCACAAGTCTCAATTCCTTATTTGCATTATTTTGTCACATAGATGACCCAATCCACTTTGAAGATGCAGTCAAAGAAGAAAAATGGGTTGCGACAATGGAGGAAGAAATAGAATCAATAGAAAGGAATGACACATGGGAGTTGGTGAGCCTTCCGAAAAGAAAACATGTCATTGGAGTGAAGTGGGTCTATAAGACCAAAAGAAACATTGAGGGAAAGATTGAAAGGCACAAAGCAAGAGTAGTTGTCAAAGGATACAAGCAATAGCATGGAAGAGATTACGCGAAGACGTTCGTGCCAGTCGCGTGGATGGAGACAGTACACGTAGTTGTGGTGATTGTCACGCAGTACAAATGGAGAGTGTATCAAATGGACGTAAAATCAACGTTCTTGAATGGAGTGTTGAAAGAGGAAGTGTATGTCGTGCAACCGCCTAGTTACAAGATTGAAGGCCAAGAAGACAAAGTATATCAGTTGAGGAAATCTCTTTATGAGTTGAAACAAGCACCGCACACATGGTACCACAGGATAGATGCTTACTTGTTGGACAATGGTTTCGACAAATGTGACGGTGAACCTACTCTCTACATCAAAAAGAGTGAAGGTAAGATTCTCATTGTCATCTTATATGTAGATGATTTGAACTTTATAGGCAGTGATGATTTCCTCATTGTTAATTTCAAACAAGTCATGAAAAGTGAATTTGAAATGACTGACTTGGGGTTATTAAGATATTTTTTGGGCATAGAAGTGAAGCAAACAGAAAATGGAATTTTTGTCTCTCAAGCGAAGTATGTGGCAGACATTTTGGAGAGGTTTAAAATGCAGAATAGCAAGTCCGCACCAACTCCAACTTTCATAGGGTTGAAGTTGAGCAAAGAAGATTGCAGCAGCAATGTCAATCCGACATTATACAAAAGCATGATAGGCAGCTTGATGTATTTGACCACCACTAGGCCAGATATAATGTATGCAGTAAATTTGGTATCAAGATTCATGGAGACACCCAAGGAGACACATTGGAAAGCAGCGAAAAGGATTCTGAGGTATGTAAATGGGACAAAACAGTATGGCGTTTTACACAGCAACAAGTGATTTTAGGCTGGAAGGTTACACTAATAGTGATTAGGCAGGCAGTTTCAATGACAGAAAGAGCACGTCAGGATATTTGCGTTCTGAAGCCATTTCATGGGCCTCCAAGAAGCAGTCAATAGTGTCCCTGTCAACAGCAGAAGCTAAATATGTCGCAACAACAGCAACAGCATGTCAAGCAGTTTGGATGAGAAGGATGTTGGGGGATCTTCATCATGACCAAGAGGGCACGACAACTATTTTCTGCGACAACACCTCAGCAATTGCATTGTCAAAGAATTTTGTCTACTAGAAAAGGACCAAGCATATTGATGCTAAATATAATTTTATTAGAGAGTTGATTAACAATGATGAAATTGTGTTGTAGCACTACAAATCACAGGAACAATTTGCTAATATTTTCACAAATCCATTGGTAGGTGAAAGTTTTGTTTATCTCAGAAACTGTTTGGGAATTGTAAATGGTGGCAATTTTGATTAAGGGGGAGTGCTGGAAATAATATCCCAACCATCGCAATAAACAACCTGACAGCAGCATACTTTTCAGGCGTATTTTTGTAGGTTGCATCTCTGTTTGAAGATGGAAGGACTGAATCCACACGTGAACTATTCCAAAACTCAGCAAAGAATTTACAGTGGTCAATGTACTTTGGTAAATAGATATGGGCAAGCATTCATTCAGCGACTATTGCCCACACTCCAAAAACACCTGTGTGATTCTGATTACACTCAAACAACAACATCACATTAATTACTTTCCTCTATCATGAATTAAAGTAAAATGGTATGTTGTGTTATATATGAAAGTAAAAATTCATTTTGATAGGTTAGAGAGTAAGAGGCTAGAGAAAAAGAGAGCGCAAGTCTCTGAGGAGAAAATGGTGGAGAAAATTTTGGTGGGCACGTGAAAACAACAGTTACAGTATTTTACTATGTGTTATTCCGCGTGAAATTTTAGCTTTTACTTGGTGAATGAGGCGCAGCCTCATGTGAATGTATTTTCATTTTTTAGAATTCAATACTAAGTTTTTATTGTGTTGCTCCAACCTTATCTTGTTTTACTCTCAGTTTTTTCCATGAGTAAATTTTGCATCTTTGAGTCTGTGTAATAGCTCCACGAAATCTAAGTCCGCAAAATCCAAGTCTATGAAATCCACGTCTGCAAAATCCAAGTGTGCAAAGCTAGCTGCACGAAAGTAGCTTCGCGAAAATCACAAATCTTTGCCCATCCGCGAAAATTAAATTTCCTAAATATTTTTAACAATGAAGGTATAGAGAGGCTCAAAATTGTTTCTCAATGGGATCTTATCATTTTAGATGATATTGATCGTATGGATCAAATGGATGCATTATGTGGGCTGGTTAAAGATACTATTGATGTAGGTAGCTTAATTTTAATTACATCTCACAATAAGGATGTGCTTATAAGTGCAGGTATTGGAGATTCATCCATTTACACATTGAAAGGCATCAATCCAGAGCACTTGCAAGAACTCTTTTGTTGGCATGCCTTCGGTCAACCCTGTCCTATTATAGGATTTGAAGAAGTGGTTAAAAAGTTTTTGCATGTTTCCAATGGTTTTCCACTATCACTTAAAGTGCTGGGGGCACTTCTTCGTGGAAAAGATGATTTGAAGCATTGGAATGTGCAATTGTGCAAAACCTCCAAAGTACTTTTGGACAATATATGAAGCACACTTGGAATTATTTATGATGCTCTCGATGAAGACGAGAAGAAAATATTCTTAGACATTGCCTGTTTCTTTATAGGAGAAGATATGGATACTGCTATAAGAGTTTGGGAAGGATCCGACTAGGAAGGGTTGTTGGGTCTTTGGAAGCTGGAAAACAAATGCCTGGTGGAGGTGGATAGTACGAACCGTCTCAAAATGCACAACCACCTACGAGACCTCGATAGAAATATCGCCAAGAATCCAGAATATCCACGTCGTCTTTGGTGTTTCATAGAGAATCTTATTCATAATATGTCCAGCCAATCATTTGTAAGTATTCTGAATCTTTTGATGGAATTTTGAAATAGCCTTGTGCCATCAAAGTTTTCTATCAAGTTCTAAAATCTTAGAACTTCCCAATATTTTCAATCTTGTTTCTAACAGCTCTGGGTGAACAATTCAAGTGCATGGAATTAGCATGGTTCACGGAAATTTCCCTAAACAATCTTTTTAAAACTTTGTCGGGAGCTTCAATATAAGCAAGTTGCAGCTCCTTAGGGCTGAAAGTCATTCTGTTGAACGAGTATTGAGCAGTGAACATTCACCACCACTATTATATCTCCATTGGGAGTGTTGTCCTATGTCCTCTTTACCTCGCTTGATTCCATTAATGAACTTAAGGGTGTTGCATATAGAGGGGTGATGACTGAAAAGACTTTGGCAACATGAATCTCACGTATAGTGTTTTTTTTCGTTCTTTAAACAGATATATTTACTTTTTTTTCATATTGTAAAAATTGTTGAACTAAGTTTTTGTTATCGTATGCCACAATGAAAAAAAGTTGTAGAGGTTCAAACTCACTTTAATAATGCATGTGAACATTGCAGGCACCTCTGCAATTGAGGGAATTGCATATTGATGCTCCCCTTTCAAAAGTTCCAAAGTCCATTGACAAGCTCAACCGCCTCGTAAAAGTTGTGCTGCACACTGGATATCTTGAAACTTTTTCAAATGAATTTTGGAACTTATCAGGACTCCAAACTCTTCACTTGGAGTGTTCCAAGCCGTAGACGCTACCAAAGTCGTTTGGGAACCTGACAGGCCTCCAAAGTCTTGACTTATGCAGGTGCTTGAATCTACATATGCTCCAAAACTCGATCAGCAACCTAACCGGCCTCCAAAGTCTAGGCTTGGTCATGTGCTGCAATTTTCAGATGCTCCCAGACTCATTCGGGAGCCTAACGGGCCTCCAAAGTCTTTGCTTGGTTGGGTCCTCCAATCTGCAGAGACTCCCACACTCAGTCAGGAAATTAATGGACCTCCAAAGCCTTAACTTACTTATGTGCTCCAATTTGCAGACACTCCCAGACTCGGTTGGGAACTTGATGGTCCTTCAAAGTCTTTTCTTGGCCCGGTGCTCCAATTTGCAAATGCTCCCAGACTCGGTCGGCAATCTAATGGGCCTCCAAATTCTTAACTTGGCCAGGTGCTCCAATTTTCAAATGCTCCCAAAATCGGTCAGGAACCTGAGGGGCCTTCAAAGTTTTGGCTTGGTTGCTTGCTCCAATTTGCATACACTCCCAGACTCGGTTGGGAACCTGATTGGCCTCCAAAGTCTTGGCTTGGACTGGTGCTCCACTTTGAAAACGCTCCCAAATTCATTCAAGAACCTGATGGGCCTCCATAATCTTCACTTGGCCGGGTGTTCCAATCTGCAGATGCTCCCAGACTCAGTAGGTAACTTGACGAACCTCAAAACTCTTTGTTCAATTGCTTCAATCTACGAAGGCTCCTAGAGTCAATGGGGAACTTGACAGGCCTCCAAAGTCTTGATTTGACTGGGTGCTTCAATATCTTGACACTCCCAGAATCGGTGGGTGACCTAACAGGCCTCCAAAGTCTTTTTTTGAGGTCGTGCTCCACTCTGCAGACGCCGCTACAAGTAGTATTCCCAAAGTGTACAAGTTCGACTAGATCAAAGCTCGGATGAAGAAGTGGAGATCAATAATGTGATTACAGTGAATATCAAGTAGGGTTTTTGTGACACGTTCAACCATGGAGGTTTTTCCTTTTTGTATTTTCATGTGATGATCTTCTGCCATAATCAGTCTCTCTAGTTTAATCACAATATAATGGCGTAGAGTGTAAAATTTGGAAGCTAAGGCAATTTTGAGGTTGAATTTTCGTTGTAAATAAAATTGGTACTCTAATTTTTAATGTTAGAAAGATATCGGTGTATCCAGATTCTGAATTCTCGAAGATTTTGTTTTTTCAAAGTTTTTTTATTTCTGAACACCGTTATAACCAAAATTTCCAGAGTGGTCCATTTAAGTTGTTCACACACATTTTGGTTTGGTTGTTTATTAAGCTAAAAGAGTAAAATCATGATATACAAATCACATCTACATTGAATTATATTAAATTATAATTTCTTATAATTAAAAAAATTAATTATAATTTATTATAATTAATAATTTCTTTTTTTTAGATTTAGTTTTACTCTTCATATACTAAGTGTTGAGAGATCAAATATTTTTATAAAAGAGAACAATTACTTAGAGAGTTGAATTAAAAGGGGTGGAGTGGATAGGGAATGGAAGTTTTCTACATTGAATGACAATTTTATGTAAAAAAAATCATTATTGCCTCCAAAGATGCTCTTCTGCTCAGTATGGTACAAATTCATTAATGTCTTGTTAAACATTTTGACGCGATCAAAATAAAATAACATTTAAATTAAAAAATAAAATAATAAATATAATTATTGCTAGAGGGGCTCTCGAGCCTAGAATTGTTGGGATGTTGCCATGTTTAACATTTTGGCTGGGTCAAAATAAAATAAAATAAAATAAATTAATGATTATAGTTATCAATAAAGCATTTTAATTTGGTCAAATTACTTAAAACTAAAACTAAAATTAAAATAGATCCATCTTAGCTTCCATATGCAAATTTAGAGTGAAACGAGATTTAATCCGTCTAAGCGTGGAGTTAAGATGAATCTTGACTAATCTTAAATCAATTCACATTATATATATTATAATAGTTAAATCGATAAAATGTTAGGTTTAAAATAAAAATAAAATCCATATTAACTAAAGATCTAACATAAGCCGAGAGGGATGAAATTTCTTCATGTGCAAACTTATTTTAGAGTGCAAAAAACAATGTGTAATTTTTTATTGTTTAAATTGTATTTTTTAATGTTATAGAAATTACATAACATGTGCAATGAGTCATTTTATTAGTGCATATTAAATTGATTTTTTTGTTATTAACGTATTTTTAATTACACATAAATATTAATTTATTAAATATTTAATTTATAATTAAATATTGATATATATCACCAACCACTTACACAAGAATATTTTCTTCAGAAAGTTGATAATGACACAAATTTGTAGGTTGTAGTTGATCACTGAAATGTCCCTGTAGTCACAACCAGGTAAATTTCTTTCGAAATCTTCTTCATTTTGTACATAATGTAAATAATTTTATTTTATTTTTATGATAGATATGGAAAATCACTAATATTTTAATCATAGTTGTTTCCTCAGTCGCAGTCATTGTTTCCTTAACCACTATTTTTGTTTCCTTAAACCTAGTTGTTGTTTCCTTACTCATAGTTGTTATTTCCTTAGTCATAGTCATTGTTTCCCTAACCACATTTGATGTTTCCTCAACTACAATTGTTGTTTACTTAGTCACACTTGTTGCTTCCTTAGTCACAGATGTTGTTTCCTTAATAACAGTTGTTGTTTTGTTAACCACACATGTTGTTTCTTGAGATGTGATTATTATTTCCCTAGCCTACTAATGTTTATATTGTTTAGGGTAACTAACATTTTTCATCCCTTCTTTGTTATGATTGTTGGATAACTAATTTGTCTAATGTTTATCATTGGAGAATAATTTATAGGAAATGATTATCAGACTTCAGAAATTTCCTTAATCTTTAACTCCCCTGTTACTATAATAAATCTATAAAAATTCTCATGATGCATTGCCCCCATCATCACTTAAGGAACATTATTTCATTTCAATTTCTAATCATTTCATGATCATAAGATTTGAGGAAAAAATTAGCAAGCTAAAAATTAATTATTATAATACTTTTTACACCATCTATAACTCTTAAGGAGTTTACATGCCAACCCATTTACTAAGTGATCTCATTTGATTAACAAAAATCTTAACAAGAAAACTCAAAATTTAATAGAGCATAGGAGGTCTCATCACAATTCGGCCTACCATGATCATAGGATATAGTGGAGTGACATTACCACTTTTGGTCACCAAGCCAAGGTAATGGCCTTTGGTCTCTAAGTCAAAGGACAAGAGGTCTCATCACGAGTCATCTTGTTCACATTATTAGCTCTGGTGAATGGCATTGTTATTAACTTGTTACCACACCATAACAATGGAATTCTGTAAATGTTGTGATAAAAAATAATATAAAAGCAAGTTATGAATCTTTCCTAGTAAATGGCATGATGGCATCTAAATGGGTTAAAAAGGAAACGTTGTCGAGGCTATGGACACCTGCTGGAAGCAGAGGACATGCTTGTGGTATTAAAGTAAATTTAAAGATTACAATTTATGTTGCCTATTTTGTATCCTCAAAATTAATGAAGGAAATGACATTAGCTTTATTATGGAAATTTATAAATCCCTCCTAGAAAATGGTGATGATTGGTTTTCCATGAGTCATTCTAGGTCTACATAGCAAGGATACAATTTTTTGGAACTTCAGCGTTCTAACTAATTTATTTTATTTTTTTCTCTCTAATGATATACTTGATGCAACTATTGTTTCCATCCATCTATTATTCGTAGAAATATCTGCATGCATTTATTTTGCTTGAACCTTCCATGTATTATAATAATTAGAGTTATCATTACATCTCATGATTAATAAATATCTCAATGATTCTCTCACATGTCACAAATACCCTCCGCTTTCTATTTTTATTTTTTATGGTTACCCTATTACTCTTCATTAATATCACCTTATCCTTTAATCGTGTCAAACGTGCCAACCTATTAAAACTAATAAACGGCCACAGACGACCTTCAATTCAATTTGGGGGGCAAGATGACACTGATATATGATTTTTTATTAAAAAATTTAAAATATCATTACATGTCATGATCACTGAGTCTTTATACTATGTGCATAATTACTATTAGTATATATTTTGAATTTTGTTGTTTCTAGCTGCAAAAATGTGTCCTATCGAATAGTAAAAATAGGTGGCCATTCGGTCTGATGTGAACCTACTTAATTACAGGCCTTGGAGCAGGTGCTCAACATTTTGATCCAAGTTTGATAGAGGGAATACTTTGAACGATCATAGGGCTTTTATAACGAAGTAGCATTATAATTCACAAGGAATCTCAACAATGGCATAGTAATGGTAAGAAACACACACATACAAGTGAGTAAAGGTGCAATAGCGGAAGTAATAAGTCTTCTAACAAAGGGAGAAAAATGGCGCGAGATACAAACTTCGCTCCAAAACATAGCCCTCTTGTTTCTAAAGACTAGTGAAGAATTGGTTAGGAATGGAAAGGGGTATAAGCCCAATTCATTACCGAAACCGTGGAAAGAAGTAGAAGGTATCATCCAGTGATATATTCCCTGTGACGAAAGGTATGATGTGGTGAGGGGATGTCATATCAAATTAATGGCATCCCTAAGGCGAAAGGTAACTCTAAACCTTCCCTACTTTCTCAATTTGTTGTTGCATAAGACCGCTACTAGGTTGAGAAGATCTAAAGACCAAGTCTCAGTCGTCATTCACCACAGAATTGTTAGATTATTAATCATAATAAGTCTCAATCAACCTCAATGGACTTGGGAAGGGTTCCTTAGAAACCCTGACACTGGCCAAGACATTCCTTTAGGAAATGAAAAAGTTATTGAAACATCTGTGAATGTTTCATTTAGTAATGAGCAGCTATAAAAAGGTAATGACGATATTTCAAATGAAATTTTAGTGACAAAAGATACTCCACGGGGAATTGCAAAAAATTTAAAACCTCAAGAACTCAGTAAAGCAAAGAAAAGAATGGAATATGTTTTAGCTTCGCTAACCAAGAAAAGAAGAAGGTCAGCCATGATAGTTAAGCAAGGTAAGAGTTCTTTGAATCCTCTTGAGTAGTTACCGAAAGGAAATTCGACCCAAGATTTCTCTAATGCAGAAGAGATACACTGGAATCCTTTGGAGAAATATCAAATCAAGATTTACCAGCCCCAAAAAAGACAAAACAGGAAATATAAATAACTCAAGCATTAGAAGGGTTAGAGAGTTTATTGGAAGTTGTGAATTTAGGAGAAGCAATGACCAATTCAATGGAAGAACCTGTCGCTCATCCTAAAAACCATTTTGACAAGGGGACTTCACCTAATTCACCAGTTGCAACCCCTCCCATTAATTCTTTAGCTACTACTACTTTGGAATCAAATGAAAACCCTGAATCTATTCCTTTCCAAGAGTATTCTAGATATTTTGTTGCTACTATATTGGAGCCCTCTTTTATGGAAGATACGGCTCAACAATCCCTCCTTGACGATCTGGTTGGTGAAGGCTGAGATGGTGGTACTAATTTTTTAGTTGAATCTTAGGTTAATCTTCCTAACAAAGACTTACTAAAATCTACAACTGATGTAATGACGATGGAAGTTGATAATTCATTAACTGACCCTTTGACAGTCAAATCTGCTCAGGAGATTATTACTGAAAAATCCGAGATAATAGTTTATTTTTCTTCTCATTTTTCTCCAGCAACCTTGGCTAGCAGCTTTGTTTAGAAGACTACAAGTGCCAGAGTTGTGAGAAATAAGGAAAAAGGTAAATTCCATGAGGAGATTGATAAATAGAAAGAAGAAAATAAGAAATTTCGAAGGAAGATATGTCATCTAACAAATTAGCTGGATGGCAATAAGAAGTTTCATAAAGGTCATGTGAGGAAGCTAAGAAGAAAGAAGGAAACTCAAGAGATTGAAACCCAGAATGATCTCACACTTATCTCTAATGAAGCAAGTACCCAGGCAAACTAAAGTAGGAACTCAAACTGATTCAAAGATACAAATGATTGATGTTCCTCCTAGTCTCATTGAAGTATAAACTCAAATAGATCCACCATATAACCTTATTGATAGAGGAGTACAAGCAGAGGATGTGCCTCTTTATACTCCCTTAATTGTAGAGGTGCCCATTAAAGTCTTGCACAAAACTATGGAAAGTGTTGTAGCGGCTACAACCACCCTCCAAAATTTTGCCTTAGCCTCGTTTTGGAGCCTCCCTACCAACCTTTCATAGCACCGTGTCTTGCTTCGTCAAGTACACAAGCTTCAGTGTTTTGCTTGCATAAAGACAGCTTGTCAATCATAGCTTCATCCATTCCCCTCACAGACTATTCACCAAGATTTGGTCCAGTTTCAGGTTGAGCAGCTCCCCAAAGAAATTGTGCATTTATGGAGGGAAACCAGCCTTTCCTCCAAAAATTGCGCAATCCTTTTTGACAGCCTGCTGGGCTCCAAGATTGCGCAATTCTTCCAGTCAACACTCCTAGTAGGATTTGCACAATTTTCCCCAATAGGGTTGCTCAGCCCAGAATTTGTGCAAATATGGGCAGCAGTCAGCCACTCTACCCAGAAATTGTGCAAACCTATTGGGAAGTTAGCCCAACTCCCAGAAAGAAATGCACATCTTTCTCAACCAGATGAGCAACTACATGCATGAGCAATCCGATTTACCAATTCCACCGAGGACCAAGGAAACTTTACTTGCATGCATGCATGACTTGCGTTTTATCAAAATAGAAAAATGAAACATGAAAAATGCATCCCTTGATTCACAGAGCTATTTTTAGCAGTCGGGGGTAACATGAAAGGTTGTTTTAGAAACTTCCCTCCAAGTGTCACTTTTTCCTAGATTTGTGGCATGCACGTCATGAGTCCAAAATTATTTATTCGATACATCATAGCTCATTCTTTACATCGATCTTGGAGCTCTGACATCCCACAACACATACAGGACTCTTCAACACATTCGGCTCAGCTATTCATGGGTAAGTGGCCTCAACTTGTATTTTTCAACATTTTTGTCACTTTTTGTGTATTCACTTGTGTGAGTGTTGTTTACTTGATTTATTTGAATGCTTGTTGTAATTTACATGTATACTAGCTTTTTCTAGCTCTGTTTCCATTTTAGTTTCTATCTCACTATTGTCGCATGCATGAAACTGTTTTGCACGAACGTTTGTCGATCCGGAAAATCGCTTCACCCACATGCATGTTGATCTATTCATTGAATATTTCATTCATGTTTTCATGCACTATCAATCACTTATGCTATCACTTAGTGTCGCTATGCATTCAAAGTCTTATTTTCTTTCAATTGCCCGTCAGTGAGTTGGGCCAACCTTGGCCCCGGCTTTGCCTTCACTAAGACAACATTCCATAATCTAGGGAAGGAAGGCTCTTCCTTCCTCCCCAGAAATGCACATTTCTTCCCAGCACTATCCTCCAAGACTATTTTTTGCATTTATGAGGTACAGTGACTGCTGGCCCAGAAAATAACGCAATGCAGTTCCTGAGCCAACAGTCACTCCTAACTGGAATTAAGCATTGCACAATCCCAACAGCTAGCAGCTAGTCTGGATTACACATTGTGCAGATCCAGCAGCCAGTCTTGCCTCCCAGACAACTCATAATTCTTTTTGTGCAATTCTGGCACCAGTAACCCAGCCTCCGAGAAGAAATTGTGCAATCTTGCTCATCATTTTCCCAGGTATGCATTGTGTCATTCCCCGAATTTGCTTTGTTTTTGCTAACAGGTTTCTTGCCGTGCATATTTCTTGTTTCCAGATATTTTAGGTGTTCATCTGTCTCAATGGCTTCCAAGAGAACAGGATCACAAGGCATAGGTGGAATTGTATCTGGAGCAGTAGTTGAGCGAGTGTCCTCTAGTTTGTCGAGCTATGAAGATACAAAGTTATATCCAGACAAGGACATCAAATTGAAGTGGCAAGAGGTTAGTGAAACATTTGCAAGCACTTTTGGGGAAGACCTCGAAGACCACCAGGTGTACGTGAACATTCAAACAACTGCTTTGTATCGGATTGCATGCAGATACCTCGCGTTCCCATGTGTGAACGTCATACATTGGATCATCTCTCACACTAATCCCGAGATAATGACCTTGAGCAATGTTAGTGGGATGAATCTTGCAACCTTCTGGGCATGAGATTATGATGAGATGTATCAGATCTCAGAGCCCATGACTGTCATGAAGACTCCATTCAGTTTACCCAACAACAGTGCTAACTCCAGAGACATTTTGAAGGACTTAGTAGAGGATCCAGCTCAATTTAGGATGGAACCCAACTAGATCTACAAGATGAAGATACTGAGGAAGGTGTACCAATGCTTGGTCATATTTTCCTGTCGATTGTATGGCCAAGCAAGCACTGAAACCTTTCCACAGAGTTGTGTGATCGTACTGGACCAACTAGATAGAGAAGGAAAACCATGTAGCTAGTTTGGCATACTGGCCCATCAACTGAAGGAGAAAATAACTAAGGCTCCATAGTCACTCGGAGGCATGCATACAGAGATTTACATGTCCTCCTACATCTTAGATGCAGTTTGTGCCCAACAGGAGTTCCCAGGCTTGGAGTGGGCATGGTCACTGGCGGAGACTACTATAAATACATATTTCAAGTTGTTGTCTGAATGCAACTTCAAAAGAGTAATCACACAACTGTCCATTCATTTTCTCACCCTAGTGTACAAGATGATATTCGAATAGGATCCACCCAACATGTCAAAGGAAGAAATGGAAGCATTGATAGGCATTGCAGATTGGTATGCCTCACTGTCCGGCACTTTCATCTGAATATTCAGTGCGGAGAAGCATCCGCATGTTCTGCCAAAGTTTGCCTTGGACATACTTGTCATGTAGGAAGTAGCATATCACATCTCGGCAAGATTGACAGTTAGACTGCATCGAAAGAATAAGGCACCTTGTCCCACTCTTGCGTCATGGATTGGGTTTTATATGAGATCCGGAGTATCAAGCAAGTGGATGTCAAAGCAGAACAAATGAAGAAGTACATGTTCGACCTCCGAAACTAGAATTCTTATCACCCACATTGCATTGTGAAGGATCACTGCATGAGAGTTCTGTTCAACTAGATCTATGGGGCATTTCATTGGGCTGAGGAGGACTCATGGATGTATTGCTACAGTTACTCCAGACCCACTAAACAAGTCGGCTTCGCTATGGAGTGGTTAGTGAAGCAACATGAAGCATCATCACAGAAAGCACCAGCAGTAGTAGCAGAGGCAGCAAAGCCAAGCATACCAGTGTGCGATAAAGGGAAAGCTGCAAGTTTCGAGCAGATCCACTTATAGATCAAGTAGCTAAGGCTATAGAGGCAAAGAGACATTAGCGTGACAAGAAAATCACGCAATGGAAGAGGGAAAAGAATAGAATGGAAGCGCAGCAATAACAAATACAGCAGGGGGTGCAACATGTGCAGACAAACAAAGCAGTGCACGTACAAGTAGTTAATTCATCTAAACATCTAGCATCGGGAAAATAGGGTGAACCATCATAGGAGTGAGACTTCTCCCATGAGATAGAACAAGCACTTCAGCAGTTGGATGTAGACATGGAGCAGCAGGAGTTGGAACAGGACACTGACTTCATGCCTCACCACAAAGAGGTTGACTCACCCACTTCAATGCATCCAGATGATGAGCAAGTTTCGAAGACCAAGGAGGCACTGAAATCCTTGGTGGTCAGCCAGAAGGAGAGATGCACAAAATCTCATTTGATGAATCTCATCATAGAGTTGTGCAGTCTCACAGAGTATCAACTCCAGAGGATCATACATCTCATGTGCAATTTCAGGAACCAGTGATCATGACTAATGTGCATAAACATCCAGTTGCCTTGGCCGATGCAATCAGAGTGTATGCCAAATCCACTAGCTCAAGTGTTCGTTTTTTGATAGCTGAGAAAGAGCGAATGGCAAAATAAGTACAAGTGGCCAAGAAAGGAGGAGACTTGGTGACAATGTCTGCTTGAGCTAAAATGAAGAAGGCAATACTGGATGAAGTATTGTCCCTTGATACAGTTATGTGAGCATTGCACTCCAAGTTAGGTACCATGCACAAGGCAATCGTCCATCTCAACAGATGGTAGCAGCGATGTGCTAGAAGAACATGCATTTTCATGAATGTGCATGTTGCTGTTGATGACATGCAAACATGGATGACGAAGTACAAGGGAGCTCCACTTCACTTGCCAAAGATGATAAGGGCCAATGCAGTTGAGCTGAAATCATGTATCCGAAGTCAGATCCGGAACTATGATGACCTCCCATAACTCATCACTAGCATACATGGTTCCCATGCAAGGTTATTTAAGATCATGGATGTTGTGGTGCACACATATGTGATCCCATCACTTGGGACTCTCACCCAATCAAAGACAAAGAAGTAGGTCCAACTAGAGCTTGACTTGTACTTCGACGAGTTGATGCGCATCGCCACCAGCCCAGACTTGCTTATCAGAGAATAAATCATGCAAAATTATGTTGTTGGTATGACCACATTAAAGAAAATGATGTGTATGCTTTTATATGAGTTGGAAAGAGGAGCCTGAGAAGTGTACTCGGATGCTATGGAGGCAAGAGTCAAGTTTTAGACGGATGTCACCACGGAACACACAGACACCATCAAGGACTACAGATCTTGGCATCAATATTTTATTGTTGATCAACATGAGTATGTTGAGCATTTGGACTTCTATGGTTGTCTAAGTCAGAGTGATGTCCAGCATGGCTTGCTCAAGCCATTTTGTTCACATGGGTACATGTTCATTGTAACGTAAAGTCATGTTAACTGAAAGTCAAGTGTCAATAGTGGATATAATAGTCATAGAGTAGGTGAAGAGTCATTAGGTTTCTTGAACTGTCGCAAAGGGGAATGTCAAGGGTCACCCCACCCTTTGTTATAAATAGTCCCTCATAACTCATTGTAAGGGATTTTGGTCATCCAAGCTTCTGATAAGTTTATCTTGGAGAGTATTGGTGAAATGTGGCAACAAGAATATTCCAATTTAATTTGTCCTTGAATTAAATTGTGAATTAAAATTGAATTTAGTCTTAATAGCTACTTGGAAATAATTAATTAAGTTATTTTGACTTAATTAGTTGGATAAATTTAAGTTAGAAGTCTTTCTGAAATCATGCAAGAGTTATCCATTAAATTAAGGAGATAAGTCTTTAATTAAGGATATAAGATTGAGTTTATGAAAAGTTCTTCGGCGTAAATCACATGATAATACATTTTTCGACGTGTTTCAAACCAACGAGTGTGGTTCATCGTCAGGACAAGTTGAAGAATCCAATCATGGCTACATATTAAATAGGGAGAGTAGATCTTCCAACGGCTAGGTTTACCTGAAAAATGGCTATATTAGGTCAAACAGGATAAACGGTTAAAATTGACTAAGAAACGGCTAGATTTTACTATTCAATTTGTTTAAATTATAATAATATTAATAAGAACATAAAAATTATTTCAACGCCTATCAAGTGTTATATAGGAAAAGTTACCAAATGGAAATATAATAATAGATCCAGGGAAATTTACAATTAGTAATTGAAATTAATAATATAAATATTATTATTATTTGAGTTATATTTGAGTTGTAATTAGTTAACTCAGTCTACTAATTTGTGTCTAGTTAAATTAGTTCCAAAATGTTTGAGGAACTGATAGAGAGTTAACAATCAGTTGATGCATGCATGCACTCAACTAGTGTACTCCAACTAACTGAAGATTCCCTCATCAGAAACTCATGCATGTCTATTCTGAGAAAGACCTAGTTGAGATTAAAGTCAAGGAAAACGTACTATTAGTTGCATGTGTTTTCTTATAAAGAAAACTTATACATTTAGTCAAGGCATCATTCCTTGAGGATTGTGTAGTTTTGACAGTGTGTGAGACTAGGTGATCATCCACTGGGTAGAAGAGGTTTTCCACTTGGTTGAAGGAGAATCATCCCACAGGAACTGTGCAAGGAAATAGGAGCTTGGAGGGTAGAGAGGAAGGCTTAAGAGAAGCCAGGATTTCCTGTGAGCATCTGTGAGGATTGTACTGAGAGCTAGATAGCTATGAGAGCTAAGGCTTTGTATAATCTCTATGTATTTCCGCCTTGTTTGATGATACAGATAGTGGGGGTTTTAGATGAGGCTTTCCCCAAAGTATTTTCATGTGTGTTGTGCGATGGATTCTTCTTCTTCTGGTTATATTGTTTAGCTTGATCTTTAAGCTTCCAAAAATTGATAGTAGAAGTAGGTTATAGTATTCTACTTAGATTTATATTGCATTATCGGGTTAACCTGCACCAGATTTTCTACATGGTATTGGAGCTGGATGTGTAGAAACTTTATACATAGTAACAGAGCTGTGAACAGTATGCTGAGGAGAGAATTCGAAGTTTGAAGTTCGGGGTTGCAGGTGAAAATCAAATTCTTATCATACTTCAAGGTTGGCCAATGGCGTTCTATGGCTTGAGACTCGAGTATGCCTTGCAAGGTAGCTCGAATTACATAGCATGGAAAGATAGAATGGAGGTTGTATTAGAAGACAATGGTTTGAAGGAATTCATTGATCAAGAAATCAAAAAGCCATCTTCAACTAATGCACAAGATTTGGTTGAGTGGAAGAAGTGTGTGGCGAAGGTGAGACAGATCATCCTCGAGGGAGTTAGAGACCATATTGTCTTGAGTCTCCATGGGAAGGATACTCCATTTTTAATGTGGAAGACGTTGAAGGACTTCTACCAGAACAGTAGTGACTAGAGGAAATTGGCACTCAAGGATAAGCTTCGAAGAATCAAGATGGAGAAGGGTGATACTATTTACACATATATTAACAAGCTCACCACCTGCAAAGATGAGCTTAGCAGTGTGAGAATAACTATTGTCGATGATGATATGGTGAGCCTCGCTCCCCTTGGCCTTCCGACGAGTTGGAATAGCTACCAAGACTCTGTGAATGGAAGGGAGAAACTACCGAATTGGGAACGATTGTGGTCAGATCTAATGCAGGAGGAGATTAGGAGGAGCATAAGAGATGGTTCTTCATCCAAGGATGATGATGAAGAAAATATGGCCTTAGCAAGTAAGGCAAAGAAAGGGAAGGGGAAGGCTTCCTTTTCCAAATCGAATTCTTCTCATGGAGGGAAGAAGGGTGACAACTCTAAAGTGAGATGCTTTAATTGTCACGAGATGGGACATTATGCGACTAATTTCCCATCGAAGAAGTCCAAGAAGGGATCCTCAGAAGGATCGGAAGGTGAGGC
>APFE030903338.1:4334-42738 GCA_000404065.3 Pinus taeda | reverse complement strand
CAACCAGCTCTGATACCATGTAGAAATTTTGAATAATATGACACTTATTCACAAAGATTATCCCGATTATACACTATTGTAGAATACACGCATAATACATAACCTCCTCTACGTTGATCATCAATTTTTTGGAATCAAGAAACATTAACATGCGCACATAGAAGCATCAACCACACATATCAACACAGTAATTTCCCAGGGAAAGCATCTAGCTAAAAACCCCAACTATTTGTATATTATATTGATTGAGAACATGTAAAAATACATAGTACAATACTTCTCACAAGTACTCAGTATTATCTCCACCTGTTACACACAATACAACTCAGATCTGATCTCCAAATCTCCTCCATTGCTTGCCTGCCTCCACTGCACAATACCTGCTGAGAATGGATGATAATGGCTCAAGCAAACTCGTATTTACTTGGAAAAATCACGTGAGCACAAGCTACAATTTCCCTTGGCCTCATTGGCATTACTAAATCCCATGCATTTGCAAATCTCATGCACAACTAATAGTCACAACTCACCCTTTCACTTACCTCTAACACTTGTCTCCACGGCACTGTCCATGCACTGAGTTAACTGATGTATTCTTCAGTTGCATTATGAGTTAATAATTAGTGAATTAATTAATAACTAATTCACACAACTCATCACTTAGTCTATTGGCAAGTTAGACTAAATACAACTAGTTCAACTAAGTCAAACTGAACACAACTCCATTAACTGCTCATCTAACTCTACAAAACTCAACCACTTGAGTTCTAACTGAAGTCCTTCATGCAATAACTCAGTCAACCCATAGGTAACCACATGATTCCTTCAGTCAGTTGCATGTTCCACATCTGTAGCTCCAACTGAAGTGCTCCAAGAGAATAAGATAAAGTTTAGAGTCCAAATATCACTAAGGGCTAATAATACTTTATTGTTTCTATCTTTTACCTGGCAGTCTAAAAATAGACTCTCATCACATCGCTGTGAACCAAAAATAGAAGTCCATCTATTTTCCCAACATGACCAATCATCCATGAACAACATCCTGCAACTCATAGACCATGATCCATATGTCTAAAAATAGACTTTGCGCCATAATTTGCCTGCGGACCCACTTAGTGAAGGCGACTCCTTTCCACTAAGCTCCATCATCTTGTTGCATTTTCAACAGGTTCACACAACTAGGTTGCTCACGAACGAAGCCTTCACCAACATGGGTCAACAAATGCATTGGAAATATCACTTCACATGATCAAGCCCATGTACCATTAGTGTACGAGTAGGAGTAGTGTTTGCTTTCAATTACTTTGCTTGCATGCTTGTTTTCTTACTTGTTTTGTTTGTTTGTTTGTTTGCTTGCTTGCTTGTTTTCTTACTCATTTTTCCTTCACTTTTTCTTCTACTCTTGCTTTTCATTGTTGTTTGTTAGTTCACTTCTTTCATTTAGTTCACTCGTTTTGTTCATTGGTTAGTTTTGCATGAAACCACGTATGAATCTTGAAATGAGTTGGGTGAAGTAGAGGAGGGCTTGTACAACTATCACTACTTGGTTATCTGTCATCTTACCTCTATATGAAGAGCTTGTTACTTTTAGTCCATGATACGTCGAAGGAAAATACATACTGTTCAAAGTGAACCTTGGTGAAAACACAATGCTTGCGCGCTAACTAGTGTCACCTTCTCTAGTCGGTTTTTTTTGGGTTAACCCATGTCAGCTCAGTCAAGTAGAGTAAGGTAAGGGGGAAAACCTTAACAGGCACGTTAGAGATAAAATAAACTAATTCTCTACTAGAATATCCTCTTCTACTCTCAATAAGTTGGGATCCATCTTCCGCCTCTAAAATGAATAAGTGTTATGCACAGTTGAAAATGAAAAATGAAAAAAATTCAAAATGAAAGATGAATAAGGCAAAAGAAGAGAAAGGCTTCCTGCATAGGTACATGATTCAAGTAACTCCATCGAGGTACTGACCAGGCTCATTACCAGCGAAGCCATGCTTGTGTTCCTATTGACTCCACCGAGGTATTGTCCAGGTCTGCTCGCAGTGGAGCAACACCAAAGATGAAAATAAGACTCTGACGATTATGCTGCTTGTGAACCTATATACCCCTCAACCCCAATCGAAACAATTGTGTTTCCTTGATTTGGAATGTGTGTCAATCAACCAAGGGCTTGGCAGATACTACATCTTACAATCAAGCTAGTGTGAAACCAAGATGAGCTAAGAACTAAACAATACTTCAAGGGGTGTTAGACTTGATTTTCATGAACAATGTCCATCTAAAGAGTTGGAGTTCTACCAATGTGTCGCCAAGTTTTGTAGTAGCTACAACCACCCTCCAAAATGTTTCCTTAGCCTTGTTTTGCAGCCTCCCTACCAACCTTTCACATCACCTTCTCTTGCTTCGTCAAGTACACAAGGTTCAATTTTTTTCTTGCATAAAGATAGCCTGTCGATCATAGCTTGATCCATTTCCCTCACAGGTTGTTCACCCAAACTTGGCCCAACTGTAGGCTAAGAAGCTTCCTAAAGAAATTGCGCATTTCTAGAGGGCAACCAGCCTTCCCTCGAGAAATTGCACAATCCTGCCTGGCAGCCTATTAGGCTCCAAGATTGTGCAATTCTACTAGTCAACACTCCCAGCAGGAATTGCACAATTTTCCCTAGCAGGGCTACTCAGCCCAAAATTCGCACAAATATGAGCAGCAGTCAGTTTCTCTGCCTAGAAATTGTGCAAACCTCCTGGGCAATCAGCCCATCTCCCAACAAGAAATGCACATTTTTCTCAAGCAGTTGAGCAGCTGCATGCATGAGCAGTCTGGTTGACCACTTCCACTAGGGACTAAGGAAACTTGACTTTATTTTTCCTGGAATAGCAAAAGGCAACATGCAAAAGGCATCCCATGATTCAGGAAGCTATTTTTAACAGTCAGGGGTTACATGCAAAGTTGTCTTAGAAACTTCCCTCCAAATGTCGTTTTTTCCCAGATTTGTGGCATACACGTCATGAGTCCAAACTTATTTATTCGACGCATAAAAGCTCATTCTTTCACATCGATCTTGGAGTTCTAACATCCCACAACACATCCATAACTCTTTGACACATTTGGCTCAGTTATTCACGAGTAAGTGGCCTCAACTTGTCTTTTTCAGCATTTCTGTCGCTTTTTGTGTATTTGCTTGTGTAATTGTTGTTTGCTTGATTTCTTTGAATTGGTATTGTTGTTTACATGTATACTATCTTGTTCTAGCTCTATTTCAGTTTTAGTTGCTATCTCACTGATGTCGCATGCATGAAACTGTTTTGCATGAACGTTCGTCAATCCAACGAATCGCTTCACCCACATGCATGTTGATATGTTTTCTAAATCTTTCATTCATGTTTTCATGCACTGTCAATCACTGATGCTATCACTTAGTGTCGTTATGTATTCACTGTCATATTTTCTTTCAGTTTCCCATCGGCGAGTCGGGCTAACCTTGGCCCAGTGTCTGCCTTCACTCAGACAACATTGCGCATTTTGGGGAAGGAAGGATCTGCCTTCCTCCCCAAAAATGCACATTTCTACCCATCACTATCCTCCAGGACTGTTTTGCACATTTTTTAGGGAGAGTGACTACTGGCCCAAAAAATTGTGCAATGCAGTCACTCAGCCTGCAGTCACTCCCAACTGGAATTGCACATTGTGCAATCCTAGTAGCCAGCAACCAGTATGGATTGCGCATTTTGCAGATCTAGCATCCAGCCTTTCCTCCCAGACAACCCAGACTCTCTTTTGTGCAATTCTAGCAGCCAGTCACCTAGCCTCCGAGAATAAATTATGCAATCTTGCTCATCAGTTTCCCAAGTATGTGTTGTGTCATTCCCCGAATTTGCTTTGTTTTTGTTGATAGATTTCTTGCCATGCATGTTGCTTGTTTCCAGATCTTTCAGGTGTTCATCTATCTCAATGGCTTCCAAGAGAACGGGATCATAAGACATTGATGGAATTGCAGCTGGAGTTGCAGTTGAGTGAGTGTCCTCTAGTCTGTTGATCTATGAAGATACAAAGTTCTATATAGACAAGGACATCAAACTAAAGTGTTAAGAGGTCAATGAAACATTTACAGGTGCTTTTGGGGAAGACCTCGAAGACCTTCAAGTGTCTGTGAACATTCACAAGTCTTTCTTGTACTGGATTACATGCAGATACCCCACGTTCCCATGTGCGGGCATGATACATTGGATCGTCTCTCACACTGATACCGAGATTATGACCCTGAGCAGTGCCAGTGGTACGAAGCTTGCAACCTACAATGCATGAGATTATGATGAGATGTATCAAATGTCAAATCCCGTGACTGTTGTGAAGACTCCATTCAGCTTACCCAAAAGCAGTGCTAACTCCAAAGACATTCTAAAGGACTGGGTAAAGGAGCCAGCTTGATTCAGGATGACACCCAACCAGATCTATAAGATGAAGATATTGAGGAAGGCGTACCAATACTTGGTCATATTTGCATGTCAACTGTATGGCCAAGAAAGCATTGAAACCTTTCCACAGAGTTGGGTGATCGCACTAGACCAACTGGACAGAGAAGAAAAACCATGTAACTGGTCCAGCATACTGGCTGATCAGCTGAAGGAGAAAGTAACTAAGGCTCAACAATCACCTGGAGGCATGCATACAGATATTTACACGTCTGCCTACATCTTAGATGCAGTCTGTGCCCGAAAGGAGTTCCCGGGCTTGGAGTGGGCATGGTCACCGGCGAAGACTGTTGTAAACACATATTTCAAGTTGTTGTCTGAATGCATCTTCAGAGGAGTAATCACATGACTGCCTGATCATTTTTTCACCCCAGTGTACAAGATGATATTCAAACAGGATCCACCCCGCTTGTCAAAGGAAGAAATGGAGGCATTGATAGGGATTGCAGATTGGTATGCCTCACCGTCCAACACTTTCATCCAAATGTCCAGTGCGAGGAAGCCTTCGCATGTTCTCCCAAATTTTTCCTTGGATGTACTTGTCATGCAGGAAGTAGCATATCACATCTCGGCAGGATTGAAAGCTAGACTACATCGGAAGAAGAAGGCACCTTGGCCCACTCTTTCGTTGCGGATTGGGTTATATGAGATCCAGAGTATCAAGCAAGTGGATGTCGAAGCATAACAGATGAATAAGAACCTATAATCCATATTTCACCATTGTCCTTAACTTTATCCAATCATGCCTCCAAAAGACAAAGGACTAGAAGAACCTATGAGTCCTCCGATCCACCCTCCCATTGATTTTCACCACATCCCTTTGGCAGACAGAGACTATAAAATTCATGAAACTCTCCGTGAATTTGATCATTTTGAGATGTATTGTTGGCTTGAGGAAATGTTTATTGATAAATCTGATGATATTCAACTATGGGAGTCCAATTTGCCCCACTATATCTTTCCCCATACCCACAACACCCCTGAATTCATTAGAAACTGTCATGCTTGATATCTACCCAGCCAAAGAGCTATTATTTCCCATAGTGGAGAAATTTTGTTCACTATCACTCCTCAAGCTATAGACCAAATGATGCAAGCCCCTACAATAGAGAATGCCACTCCTTTTTCCCATGAAGCACTGGTTGAATTGTATTGGAAGATGGACTTTCCTAGAAGAGCCAAAACCCTTGAACTTTTCTTGACTGAAGATGCCCCATTACGCAAGAAAAATCCTCCCTATCCATCCTCCATTTTCCCTGAGAGAGCTAAGAAAATCATCACAGTCATCTCCTACCTCCTTGGCTATTACTCAGATCAGTGGGTAGATGAGGAAATTATAGGATTTCTTTCCATTTTCTCTATAGATTCCAAGCCTTCCATCTTGTTTAACTTCAACCAATTTCTTGCAGATTCTATCCATGAGCAGTTTATCAAATTCCAAACTAAGGAAGTATTCAAATATGCTTTTGTGTTACTTTATATGTTTCTATATTTTCAGGGAGACAACCTCAAGCTTCCCTTACAAAAATTGGATGTAGAAGGAAATCAACAGTCATTCATCTTCTAGACTACGCTGGTAATGAAGGAACAAAAGGAATTTTCATACAAGTAGTTCATAGAGATGTTTGTACATCCAGCACACGGTCTCCTAAGAAACAGGACAGAGCCAAGGATCAATGAACAAATTAGGAAAGTTTTGCAGCTATTAGACCAAGTCCAGATAGGGAATTGGTACCTTTATCAGAATTACATAGAGCTGAGGGTATTTTGGTGTGAGCTTGCCCCTTACAAGCTGCCAAAATTCCTCCAAATGAGGATTTTTGCTCTAGAATACATCAGGAAAATGCTCAATATGGATGAGATCCACTTTGTAGCTACCGAGAAGAAATCCCAATTCAAAATCAAAACTCAAATAGGGCCTTTCATTTGCAAGAACATGGTAGCAGGGGAAGAGGCAAATAAACTATTGAAAGAGATGCATTTCAGCCTCAGTTTCACCTCGTCATATAATCCATTGGGGTTCATCTCCAAGTTGAGGTTAGAAAACAAGTCTACTGCTTATTTCCACACAACCAGACCAGAGATTGAAAAGTATAAAAACCAATTAGAATGGACTAATAACATCCTACAAGAGGCAGAGGAAAAGTTGGTGACATCTTCAATAGTACAGACTCTTATCGCAAAGGAGAAAACAACAAAGAGGAGCAGGGAAGAAGTCACCTTCACTGACTGAGATTTCTAGTGAAGGCTTTAAAATCATGTACAAAAAGAAGGCCAAGCTGCATTCTAAACTAGGCCTACACAAGGATTCAGAGAAAGAGAACATTATCACTACTAAAGAACCAATTTTTTCCTCATTAATGGGTGATCAGACTACCCTTTCTCCCACTACCTCCACAACTTCACAAGATCAACCACAGATTATGCAGACTAGCACATCTACCATAGGGGAGATAGAAAAGAGTATAGTTGACATTTTCAACGAGATTAAAGTGAGGAATGAGGCCTTGAATATCAACACATACACTCAGTTCTAGAGGAAAACTTCCAATTCTCAAAGCAGGTTGTTGTCAGCCTTTGATTCATAGAAAGGTAAAATGAAAATGGCATTCCTCCAAGCACAGATTACCCAACCCAATGCAGCATCAGACTACAAGAAGACATCATTTTAAATTGATGTGAAAGGCATACATCCCATTGACCAAATGGAGATGCACAAGTAGACTAGGCAGATGATTTCATCTACTCTCACTAACAACGCTATGAGTTTGTCTAAATTGCAAGTTACATTGGCCAATGTTCAATCACAATTGAAGATGGAGAAGGTCTCTGCACTTTCCAAAGACACAAGGATCAAAGCTTTGGAGGACTTGGTGATCAAAGTAGGTTATGATCCTGCAAATATCGATGTTGTAGAAGAGCTCATGAGGAAAGAGAATACAAACATAGCAGCATTAAGGAAATAGTTGAAGTTACCAGCCCCAGAAGATTCTTTGGCCAAGGAAAATAAAGAAACAGAGACACAAAAGGCAGATATGATGAAGCTCATCATGGAGCAAAGTGCAGAGTTGAAGCAAATGGAGATAGAGATGGAAAAGATAATAAAAAAAGGAGCAAGCTTCCAAAATGGTTGTTTTCCCTTTGGAAGCACTCCCTATCAAAGCAATTCCTATAGCTACATCTTCTACAACAAAAACAGGGGTTGTTGTAGATCAGTTGGAAAATGAAATGCGAAACAAGTCTCTCAAGACTTAAGAAATCAAAATATTGCAGGCTGAAGTCAATCTTCTTTAAGATCGGAAGATAAAGAATGAGACTTTCTGTGCAATAGAGCTACAGAGAGCTCAAAACCAAATAGAAATATGGAGGAAATCAGCAACTGAGTCCTCCATTGGCCACACATTGGCCCAAGTCAAAGAAATTATATGGAACAACATCATTAAGGAAATGGATGAAATCTAGCCTTGTATCCAAATTATATTTGAGCAGAAAGAGTTGATGGAGAAAGCCAAGCGGGCCATTTCCACTATCAACAATGAATTGAGAGAAATGCCTACCATGACCAACCGCATCATCAAATTTATCAACTCTAAAAACAAATATGAATTGGATGATCTAGGAGTAGATGACGAAATATAAATAACTTATAAGTAAATAAAGTTCTGACAAAGAAGAACTTGGTTGTGCAGCTGACAGAGAAATGTCACACTTTGGAGGTAGTTTAACAGGTTTTTCACCAAAATAGAAGCATTAAATAAGAAGGGCGTGCCTTCTTTATTTGTAATCAATGACAAGCTGATGACTAGGGAAGATTATATGAAGAAGCTCAAACACATTGCAAAGGATACGACCAAGTCTTCCCACATCAAAGGTGCCATGATAGGGAGAGATTTTTATGAAGCTATCGGTAATATGAGTTTCATCCAACATGAGATAAAACACATTTTTGTAGTAAAACCCACATTCTCTCAATATACCGAGGTAGATGAGATCTACCGTAGAGTAACAAAAATTTCCATTCCAGATGAAGAATGGTGGGATAAACTGTGTGAATTCTAGGATTAAAGAAAGGGTTGGCTTCACAAGCGCAACACACAAATAAAGGCCACTTAGCAACTGCTCTCCACCAAAGCAGTGCCCGATGTCCAGATCACTTTGCCAATTCACCTCTTGTGGTCGCATTATTTCATTTCTGTTGGTCTGAAGTTAATAATAGAATGCCATGTCAATGAGGCATTTATAGTAATATGTTTTGCAAATTTTGTTTAAATACTTCATTCAGTCAAAGTATTGAGGGTCGGCCCTTGATCATTGTAACTCCTTTTATCAAAGCACTGTACTTTTCCATGTTGTTGGAGCATCATTAATAAAAATACTCTTCGTAGGAGACTTGTGTTGCGATATACTGGTGATGTTTTTCTTATTGTAATTGTGTTTCCATTGTTATTCTCTGTCTATTTTGATCTGAAATCTAATTGTAAAATAAGAGATGTGAAAAATAAGATATGTTATTAAGCACCTTATTTGGACCGTGTTTACAATCTGTATGTTTTCTTCTGAAGTCTAATTGAGAAATTCTTAAATTATTTTCACTCACTACTGAATCACCTCTTTTCTCCATTCCATAATTCAATTTAAAGATCCAGTAAATGTAACTAGCTTGCCTTGTGATTACTCCTTTGAACTTTTGATCTAGCATCCAACTTAATTTGACTCCATAGCCCAATGGAAAGAAAGTATTTTGATCAGTTCAACCAACCAACCAATCAAACAAATTCAAACAAACAACCAAGCATAATCATAACTAGCATAAAATCAACTTAAAAACCAACCTAAATCATAAACAGAGATCCCTCTATGAAGCTGGAAGGGCTAGATCCCAACTTCAAAAGTGGTTTTGATGTTGTCTAATGTATTTATTCTGACAACCTCAAAACTACAGAATGATAACACTCGGTGCCATAATTTATGTACTTTGTAGCCTCGACAGTAAACTATGCTCCAGGCTAAGCTCATATTTGAGCTTGAGAAGAAAACTGAGGTGTAAATTACTTTGGGTGCATGCCTTTGCTAGCTTGGTAAAGATTAGCATGGGAAATCAAATTTATGGGAACACTCTCGTTGCTTAGAGGAAATTTCCTCTAGTGATTGAATGTTGGTTACATCCATAGATAATCAAAGTTTTTCAACAATTTAATGGGGTGAATACAAATATGAATTTGACATGGGAATGATACCCTGCATGGGATATTCTAGAGTGGGAATGATACCATATGTAACAATGTTATGGTTGACAATTTTGAGGATTGGCACATGAGTTTGAGTGCTATAGGATTAACATCTAAGAGCCAAATAAAGGCCTTCATGTTGGTGTAATCAAGCTCAATTTTCCAAGAACCTCTAGCCCTCTTGATTCATTATCTTTATCTCATTGTTTAGCGGTCTATGTTATCTATAACACCATATATGCACCATCTTCCATGATAATTAATATTTATCACACGAAAAATTGGAATTGATGGTGATGAGGGAGAGTCTTTGCAATCCACCACACAAGAACAAACTTGGTAGTGGAACATTATTGATAAATTCACATTCGTGATGATAAAGTAAGGAAGGGAGTTGTTTCTCACTCCATTGTAGGGATGTAAACTTTTTGGAATGATATATGGCTCTTGTCACAAAGAAATGTTCTTTTTGGGTGCAATACAAAGTTTTGTATTGCTAAGAATGTAACATCTCGAGTGACACACAATTTTTTATTATGGAAATAGTGAGATGTCGAGCTTAAGATTCTCAAATTTTATGCGAACCAATCCTTACACTTATCACTGAGCAATAATGTGGGAAACGAAACTTGTTAGAAATTTAGAAGCTTGCAATTTTTTTAAAGATCTAGTTCTTTGAAGGCTACTTATAGGTTGGATTTGTTAGATGGAAATATATTTCCATAAATTGTTCTTGGATTAATGTAAGGTTATGATTTTAGGTTAAAACCATTTCTTAGTTTAGGTTAAAACCATTTCTCTTGGAGTCTTAGTCACTCATAATATTTTGGTCTAGTGTTTTGTAGCTGCGTAGGAAAATTTTATTAATATATGCGAGTGTATGTACATTTTACATTGTTAGGTTCTCCAACATTAGTCTTCACAAGCTCTCTAGCCTCAAACCATACTAGCGCACTAGCCTAAATAAAACATATTTACATATGCATTTACAACTACGATCAAACTAGGGGTATTATACAAAAACCCCTTCTTGAATAAGTTTTTTTTTTTTATCTTCATCCACCATTGTTGTCGACATGTTGCTAATTTTGTTTCCTAGGGTTACCAATAAAGTGGATGCATTTTCTAGACTTCTCCAAAGTTTTATATATCTTGACATTTGATTCCACTTGCATTCTCTAATCTTTTTAATCTATTTTAACATTGGATCTCCACTTGCTTCCTCATATAGTGTAAGTGACCTGACATATTTTATATGATGCATTAAAGTTGTAGTGATAAAAGTGACGAGTATATGCCAAAGACAACATTTTGTAGTGTGAGAAAAACATGAAATTTTCGACTTAGAAAATTCCACTCACTTAAAAAAGGGAATGGGATCAGAACGTTAAGGTCATCATTGGTGATATATGTTGCAACATTTCCCACCACGTAATCATGATATGCTTACTAAGGTCATCATTGGTGATATATGTTGCAACATTTCCCACCACTTCTTCGCCTTACTCGCTAAGGCACAATTCTCCTCATCATGCATAGATGAAGAACTATCTCTGGTGCTCCGCCTGATCTCCTCTTGCACAAGATCTGACCAAAGTCTCTCCCATCCTGGCAATTTCTGCCGACCATTGATAGAGTCCTGATAGGAATTCCAACTCTTCGGAAGACCAAGGAGAGCCAAGCTCACCAAGTCCTCATCATCGACAGTCACCCACACACTTCCCAGCTCATCCCGGCGTTGGGTGAACTTCGTGAGATACTAGGGCATACTGCCTCCATTCTCACACTTAGATGTTTCTGAGTTTATCCTTGAGTGTCATTCCACCAGCTCAAAACTCAACCGCTTCTGATCTAAAATTCGTGAGAACAAAGTATTTCTTGTACAGAGATCGACTGTATGGTAATTCACTGGATATCTCACCTTCCAAAAGAAGGATGAATCCAGAAGCAATCTGGCCCGATTACAGACTCTGCTTGAAGAAATAAAACGTAGTCACTTCCTGAATAATAGATCTGATGATCAATCCTCGCTTTGATATCTCGTAGAAATCTCTTCTACAAATCAACCAGCTCCGATACCATGTAGAAATTTCGAATAATATGACACTTATTCACAAATATTATCCCGATTATACACTATGGCAGAATACACGCATAATACATAACCTCCTCTACGTTGATCATCAATTTTTTGGAATCAAGAAACATTAACATGCGCACATAGAAGCATCAATCACACATATCAACACAGTATTTTCCCGGGGAAAGCATCTCGCTAAAAACCCCAACTATCTGTATATTATATTGATTGATAACATGTAACAATACATAGTACAATAATTCTCACAAGTACTCAGTATTATCTCCACCTGTTACACACAAGACAACTCAGATCTGATCTCCAAATTTCCTCCATTGCTTGCCTGCCTCCACTGCACAATACCTGCTAAGAATGGATGATAATGGCTCAAGCAAACTCGTATTTACTTGGCAAAATCACATGAGCACAAGCTACAATTTCCCTTGGCCTCATTGGCATTACTAAATCCCATGCATGTGCAAATCTCATGCACAACTGATAGTCACAACTCACCCTTTCACTTACCTCTAACACTTGTCTCCACGGCACTGTCCATGCACTGAGTTAACTGATGTATTCTTCAGTTGCATTATGAGTTAATAATTAGTGAATTAATTAATAACTAATTCACACAACTCATCACTTAGTCTATTGGCCAGTTAGACTAAATACAACTAGTTCAACTAAGTCAAACTGAACACAACTCCATTAACTGCTCATCTAACTCCACAGAACTCAACCACTTGAGTTCTAACTGAAGTCCTTCATGCAATAACTCAGTCAACCCATAGGTAACCACGTGATTCCTTCAGGCAGTTGCATGTGCCACATCTGTAGCTCCAACTGAAGTGCTCCAAGAGAATAAGATAAATTTTAGAGTCCAAATATTACTAAGGGCTAATAATACTTTATTGTTTCTATTTTTTACCTGGCAATCTAAAAATAGACTCTCATCACACCGCTGTGAACCAAAAATAGAAGTCCATCTATTTTCCCAACATGACCAATCATCCATAAACAACATCCTGCAACTCATAGACCATGATCCATATGTCTAAAAATAGACTTTGCGCCATAATTTGCCTGCGGGCCCACTTAGTGAAGGCGGCTCCTTTCCACTAAGCTCCATCATCTTGTTGCATTTTCAACAGGTTCACACAACTAGGTTGCTCACGAACGAAGCCTTCACCAACATGGGTCAACAAATGCGTTGGTGGCTGCATTGGAAATATCACTTCACATGATCAAGCCCATGTACCATTAGTGTAGGAGTAGGGGTAGTGTTTGCTTTCAATTACTTTGCTTGCATGCTTGTTTTCTTACTTGTTTTTTTTGTTTGTTTGTTTGCTTGCTTGCTTGTTTGCTTACTCATTTTTCCTTCACTTTTTCTTCTACTCTTGCTTTGCTTTGTTGTTTGTTAGTTCACTTCTTTCATTTAGTTCACTCGTTTTGTTCATTGGTTAGTTTTGCATGAAACCACGTATGACGCTTGAAATGAGTTGGGTGAAGTACAGGAGGGCTTGTACAACTATCACTACTTGGTTATCTGTCATCTTACCTCTATATGAAGAGCTTGTTACTTTTATTCCATGATACGTCGAAGGAAAATACATACTTTTCAAAGTGAACCTTGGTGAAAACACAATGCTTGCGTGCTAACTAGTGTCACCTTCTCTAGTCGGTTTTGTTTGGGTTAACCCATTTCAGCTCAGTCAAGTAGAGTAAGGTTAGGAGGAAAACCTTAACAGGCACGTTAGAGATACAATAAACTAATTCTCTACTAGAACATCCTCTTCTACTCTCAATAAGTTGGGATCCCTCTTCCGCCTCTAAAATGAATAAGTGCTATGCACAGTTGAAAATGAAAAATGAAAAAAATTCAAAAAATTCAAAATGAAAGATGAATAAGGCAAAAGAAGAGAAAGGCTTCCTGCATAGGTACATGATTCAAGTAACTCCATCGAGGTACTGACCAGGCTCATTTCCAGCAAAGCCATGCTTATGTTCCTATTGACTCCACCAAGGTATTGTCCAGGTCTGCTCGCAGTGGAGCAACACTAGAGATGAAACTAAGACTCTGACGATTATGCTGCTTGTGAACCTATATACCCCTCAACCCCAATCGAAACAATTGTGTTTCCTTGATTTGGAATGTGTGTCAATCAACCAAGGGCTTGGCAGATACTACATCTTACAATCAGGCTAGTGTGAAACCAAGATGAGCTAAGAACTAAACAATACTTCAAGGGGTGTTAGACTTGATTTTCATGAACAATGTCCATCTAAAGAGTTGGAGTTCTACCAATGTGTCGCCAAGTTTTGTAGTAGCTACAACCACCCTCCAAAATTTTTCCTTAGCCTTGTTTTGCAGCCTCCCTACCAACCTTTCACATCACCTTCTCTTGCTTCGTCAAGTACACAAGGTTCAATTTTTTGCTTGCACAAAGATAGCATGTCGATCATAGCTTGATCCATTTCCCTCACAATTTGTTCACCCAAAATTGGTCCAACTGTAGGCTAAGAATCTTCCTAAAGAAATTGCGCATTTCTGGAGGGCAACCAGACTTCCCTCCAGAAATTTCACAATCCTGCCTGGCAGCCTATTAGGCTCCAAGATTATGCAATTCTACTAGTCAACACTCCCAGCAGGAATTGCACAATTTTCCCTAGCAGGGCTACTCAGCCCAGAATTCGCGCAAATCTGAGCAGCAGTCAGTTGCTCTGCCTAGAAATTGTGCAAACCTCCTGGGCAATCAGCCCATCTCCCAGCAAGAAATGCACATTTTTCTCAAGCAGTTGAGCAGCTGCATGCATGAGCAATCTGGTTGACCACTTCCACTAGGGACTAAGGAAACTTGACTTGCATCCATGCATGACTTTATTTTTCCTGGAATAGAAAAAGGCAACATGCAAAAGGCATCCCATGATTCAGGAAGCTATTTTTAACAGTCAAGGGTTACATGCAAAGTTGTTTTAGAAACTTCCCTCCAAATGTCGTTTTTTCCCAGATTTGTGGCATACGCGTCATGAGTCCAAACTTATTTATTCGACGCATAAAATCTCATTCTTTCACATCGATCTTGGAGTTCTAACATCCCACAACACATCCATGACTCTTTGATACATTTGGCTCAGTTATTCACGAGTAAGTGGCCTCAACTTGTCTTTTTCAGCATTTATGTCGCTTTTTGTGTATTTGCTTGTGTAATTGTTGTTTGCTTGATTTCTTTGAATTGTTATTGTTGTTTACATGTATACTATCTTGTTCTAGCTCTATTTCAGTTTTAGTTGCTATCTCACTGATGTCGCATGCATGAAACTGTTTTGCATGAACGTTCGTCAATCCAATGAATCGCTTCACCCACATGCATGTTGATCTGTTTTCTGAATCTTTCATTCATGTTTGCATGCACTGTCAATCACTTATGCTATCACTTAGTGTCGTTATGCATTCACTGTCATAATTTCTTTCAGTTTCCCATCGGCGAGTCGGGCCAACCGTGGCCCAGTGTCTGCCTTCACTCAGACAACATTGCGCATTTTGGGGAAGGAAGGCTCTGCCTTCCTCCCCAAAAATGCACATTTCTACCCAGCACTATCCTCCACGACTGTTTTGCACATTTTTTAGGGACAGTGACTACTGGCCCAAAAAATTGTGCAATGCAGTCACTTAGCCTGCAGTCACTCCCAACTGGAATTGCACATTGCGCAATCCTAGTAGCCAGCAACCAGTATGGATTTCGCATTTCGAAGATCTAGCATCCAGTCTTGCCTCCCAGACAACCCAGACTGTCTTTTGTGCAGTTCTGGCAGCCAGTCACCTAGCCTTCGAGGATAAATTATGCAATCTTGCTCATCAGTTTCCCAGGTATGTGTTGTGTCATTCCCCGAATTTGCTTTGTTTTTGTTGATAGATTTCTTGCCATGCATGTTTCTTGTTTCCAGATCTTTCAGGTGTTCATCTATCTCAATGGCTTCCAAGAGAACGGGATCATAAGACATTGATGGAATTGCAGCTGGAGCTGCAGTTGAGTGAGTGTCCTCTAGTCTGTTGATCTATGAAGATACAAAGTTGTATATAGACAAGCACATCAAACTAAAGTGGTAAGATGTCAATGAAACATTTACATGCGCTTTTGGGGAAGACCGCGAAGACCTTCAAGTGTATGTGAACATTCACAAGTCTTTCCTGTACTGGATTACATGCATATACCCCACATTCCCATGTGCGGACATGATACATTGGATCGTCTCTCACACTGATCCCGAGATTATGACCCTGAGCAGTGCCAGTGGTACGAAGCTTGCGACCTACAAGGCACGAGATTATGATGAGATGTATCAAATGTCAAATCCCGTGATTGTTGTGAAGACTCCATTCAACTTACCCAACAGCAGTGCTAAATCCAAAGACATTCTAAAGGACTGGTTAAAGGAGCCAGCTTGATTCAGGATGACACCCAACCAGATCTACAAGATGAAGATATTGAGGAAGGCATACCAATACTTGGTCATATTTGCATGTCGACTGTATGGCCAAGCAAGCATTGAAACCTTTCCACAGAGTTGGGTGATCGCACTAGACCAACTGGATAGAGAAGAAAAACCATGTAACTTGTCCAGCATACTGGCTGATCAGCTGAAGGAGCAAGTAACTAAGGCTCAACAGTCACCCGGAGGCATGCATACAGATATTTACATGTCCGCCTACATCTTAGATGCAGTCTGTGCCCGAAAGGAGTTCCCGGGCTTGGAGTGGGCATGGTCACCGGTGAAGACTGTTGTAAACACATATTTCAAGTTGTTGTCTGAATGCATCTTCAGAGGAGTAATCACATGACTGCCTGATCATTTTGTCACCCCAGTGTACAAAATATATTCAAACAGGATCCACCCCGCTTGTCAAAGGAAGAAATGGAGGCATTGATAGGGATTGGAGATTGGTATGCCTCACCGTCCAACACTTTCATCCCAATGTCCAGTGCGAGGAAGCCTTTACATGTTCTCCCAAATTTTTCCTTGGATGTACTTGTCATGCAGGAAGTAGCATATCACATCTTGGTAGGATTGAAAGCTAGACTACATCGGAAGAAGAAGGCACCTTGGCCCACTCTTTCGTTGCGGATTGGGTTATATGAGATCCATAGTATCAAGCAAGCGGATGTCGAAGCATAACAGATGAATAAGAACCTATAATCCATATTTCACCATTGTCCTTAACTTTATCCAATTATGCCTCCAAAAGACAAAGGACTAGAAGAACCTATGAGTCCTTCGATCCACCCTCCCATTGATTTTCACCACATCCCTTTGGCAGACAGAGACTATAAAATTCATGAAACTCTCCGTGAATTTGATCATTTTGAGATGTATTGTTGGCTTGAGGACATGTTTATTGATAAATCTGATGATATTCAACTATGGGAGTCCAATTTGCCCCACTATATCTTTCCCCATACCCACAACACCCCTTAATTCAATAGAAAGTGTCATGCTTGATATCTACCCAGCCAAGGAGCTATTATTGCCCATAGTGGAGAAATTTTGTTCACTATCACTCCTCAAGCTATAGACCAAATGATGCAAGCCCCTAGAATAGAGAATGCCACTTCTTTTTCCCATGAAGCACTGGTTGAATTGTATTGGAAGATGGACTTTCCTAGAAGAGCCAAAACCCTTGAACTTTTCTTGACTGAAGATGCCCCATTACGCAAGAAAAATCCTCCCTATCCATCCTCCATTTTCCCTGAGAGAGCTAAGAAAATCATCACAGTCATCTCCTACCTCCTTGGCTATTACTCAGATCAGTGGGTAGATGAGGAAATTATAGGATTTCTTTCCATTTTCTCTATAGATTCCAAGCCTTCCATCTTGTTTAACTTCAACCAATTTCTTGCAGATTCTATCCATGAGCAGTTTATCAAATTCCAAACTAAGGAAGTATTCAAATATTCTTTTGTGTTAGTTTATATGTTTTTATATTTTCAGGGAGACAACCTCAAGCTTGCCCTACAAAAATTGGATGTAGAAGGAAATCAACAGTCAGTCATCTTCTAGACTACGCTGGTAATGAAGGAACAAAAGGAATTTTCATACAAGTAGTTCATAGAGATGTTTGTACATCCAGCACACGGTCTCCTAAGAAACAGGATAGAGCCAAGGATCAATGAAGAAATTAGGAAAGTTTTGCAGCTATTAGACGAGGTCCAGATAGGGGATTGGTACCTTTATCAGAATTACATAGAGCTGAGGGTATTTTGGTGTGAGCTTGCCCCTTACAAGCTGCCAAAATTCCTCCAAATGAGGATTTTTGCTCTAGAATACATCAGGAAAATGCTCAATATGGATGAGATCCACTTTGTAGCTACCAAGAAGAAATCCCAATTCAAAATCAAAACTCAAATAGGGCCTTTCATTTGCAAGAACAGGGTAGCAGGGGAAGAGGCAAATAAACTATTGAAAGAGATGCATTTCAGCCTCAGTTTCACCTGGTCATATAATCCATTGGGGTTCATCTCCAAGTTGAGGTTAGAAAACAAGTCTACTGCTTATTTGCACACAACCAGACCAAAGATTGAAAAGTATAAAAACCAGTTAGAATGGACTAAGAACATCCTACAAGAGGCAGAGGAAAAGTTGGTGTCATCTTCAATAGTACATACTCTTATCGCAAAGGAGAAAACAACAAAGAGGAGCAGGGAAGAAGTCACCTTCACTGACTGAGATTTCTAGTGAAGGCTTTAAAATCATGTACAAAAAGAAGGCCAAGCTACATTCTAAACTGAGCCTACACAAGGATTCAGAGAAAGAGAACATTATCACTACTAAAGAACCAATTTTTTCCTCATTAATGGGTGATCAGACTACCCTTTCTCCCACTACCTCCACAACTTCACAAGATCAACAACAGATTATGCAGACTAGCACATCTACCATAGGGGAGATAGAAAAGAGTATATTTGACATTTTCAAGGAGATTAAAGTGAGGAATGAGGCCTTGAATATCAACACATACACTCAGTTCTAGAAGCAAACTTCCAATTCTCAAAGCAGGTTGTTGTCAGCCTTTGATTCATAGAAAGGTAAAATTAAAATGGCATTCCTCCAAGCACAGATTACCCAACCCAATGTAGCATCAGACTACAAGAAGACATCATTTGAATTTGATGTGAAAGGCATACATCCCATTGACCAAATGGAGATGCACAAGTAGACTAGGCAGATGATTTCATCTACTCTCACTAACACCGCTATGAGTTTGTCAAAATTGCAAGTTACATTGGCCAATGTTCAATCACAATTGAAGATGGAGAAGGTCTCTGCACTTTCCAAAGACACAAGGATCAAAGCTTTGGAGGACTTGGTGATCAAAGTAGGTTATGATCCTGCAAATATCGATGTTGTAGAAGAGCTCATGAGGAAAGAGAATACAAACATAGCAGCATTAAGGAAACAGTTGAAGTTACCAGCCCCAGAAGATTATTTGGCCAAGGACAATAAAGAAACAGAGACACAAAAGGCAGATATGATGAAGCTCATCATGGAGCAAAGTGCAGAGTTGAAGCAAATGGAGATAGAGATGGAAAAGATAATAAAAAAAGGAGCAAGCTTCCAAAATGGTTGTTGTCCCTTTGGAAGCACTCCCTATCAAAGCAATTCCTATAGCTACATTTTCTACAACAAAAACAGGGGTTGTTGTAGATCAGCTGGCAAATGAAATGAAAAACAAGTCTCTCGAGACTTAAGAAATCAAAATATTGCAGGCTGAAGTCAATCTTCTTTAAGATCGGAAGACAAAGAATGAGACTTTCTGTGCAACAGAGCTACAGAGAGATCAAAACCAAATAGAAATATGGAGGAAATCAGCAACTGATTCCTCCATTGGCCACACATTGGCCCAAGTCAAAGAAATTATATGGAACAACATCATTAAGGAAATGGATGAAATCTAGCCTTGTATCCAGATTATATTTGAGCAGAAAGAGGTGATGGAGAAAGCCAAGCGGGCCATTTCCACTATCAACAATGAATTGGGAGAAATGCCTACCATGACCAACCGCATCATCAAATTTATCAACTCTAAAAACAAATATGAATTGGATGATCTAGGAGTAGATGACGGAATAGAAATAACTTATAAGTAAATAAAGTTCTGACAAAGAAGAACTTGGTTGTGCAGCTGACATAGAAATGTCACACTTTGGAGGTAGTTTAACAGGTTTTTCACCAAAAAAGAAGCATTAAATAAGAAGGGCGTGCCTTCTTTATTTGTAATCAATGACAAGCTGATGACTAGGGAAGATTATATGAAGAAGCTCAAAGACATTGCAAAGGATACGACCAAGTCTTCCCACATCAAACGTGCCATGATAAGGAGAGCTTTTTATGAAGCTATCAGTAATATGAGTTTCATCCAGCATGAGATAAAACACATTTTTGTAGTAAAACCCACATTCTCTCAATATACCGAAGTAGATGAGATCTATCGTAGAGTAACAAAAATTTCCATTCCAGATGAAGAATGGTGGGATAAACTGTGTGAATTCTAGGATTAAAGAAAGGGTTGGCTTCACAAGTGCAACACACAAATAAAGGCCACTTAGCAACTGCTCTCCACCAAAGCAGTGCCCGATGTCCAGATCACTTTGCCAATTCACCTCTTGTGGTCGCATTATTTCATTTTTGTTGGTCTGAAGTTAATAATAGAATTTCATGTCAATGAGGCATTTATAGTAATATGTTTTGCAAATTTTGTTTAAATACTTCATTCAGTCAAAGTATTGAGGGTCGGCCCTTGATCATTGTAACTCCTTTTATCAAAGCACTGTACTTTTCCATGTTGTTGGAGCATCATTAATAAAAAGACTCTTCGTAGGAGACTTGTGTTGCGATATACTGGTGATGTTTTTCTTATTGTAATTGTGTTTCCATTGTTATTCTCTGTCTATTTATGATCTGAAATCTAATTGTAAAATAAGAGATGTGAAAAATAAGATATGTTATTAAGCACCTTATTTGGACCGTGTTTACAATCTGTATGTTTTCTTCTGAAGTCTAATTGAGAAATTCTTAAATTATTTTCAATCACTACTGAATCACCTCTTTTCTCCATTCCATAATTCAATTTAAAGATCCAGTAAATGTAACTAGCTTGCCTTGTGATTACTCCTTTGAACTTTTGATCCAGCATCCAACTTAATTTGACTCCATAGCCCAATGGAAAGAAAGTATTTTGATCAGTTCAACCAACCATCCAATCAAACAAATTCAAACAAGCAACCAAGCATAATCATAACTAGCATAAAATCAACTTAAAAACCAAGCTAAATCATAAAGAGAGATCCCTCTATGAAGTTGGTAGGGCTAGATCCCAGCTTCAAAAGTGATTTTGATGTTGTCTAATGTATTTATTCTGACAACCTAAAAACTACAGAATGATAACACTTGGTGCCATAATTTATGTCCTTTGTAGCCTCGACAGTAAACTATGCTCCAGGCTAAGCTCATATTTGAGCTTGAGAAACAAACTGAGGTGTAAATGACTTTGGGTGCATGTCTTTGCTAGCTTGGTAAAGATTAGCATGGGAAATCAAATTTATGGGAATACTCTCATTGTTTAGAGGAAATTTCCTCTAGTGATTGAATGTTGGTTACATCCATAGATAATCAAAGTTTTTCAACTATTTAATGGGGTGAATACAAATATGAATTTGACATGGGAATGATACCCTGCATGGGATATTCTAGAGTGGGAATGATACCATATGTAACAATGTTATGGTTGACAATTTTGAGGATTGGCACATGATTTTGAGTGCTATAGGATTAACATCTAAGAGCCAAATAAAGGCCTTCATGTTGGTGTAATCAAGCTCAATTTTCCAAGAACCTCTAGCCCTCTTGATTCATTATCTTTATCTCATTTTTTAGCGATCTATGTTATCTATAACACCATATATGCACCATATTCCATGATAATTAATATTTATCACACGAAAAATTGGAATTGATGGTGATGAGGGAGAGTCTTTGCAATCCACCACAAGAACAAACTTGGTAGTGGAACATTATTGATAAATTCACATTCGTGATGATAAAGTAAGGAAGGGAGTTGTTTCTCACTCCATTGTAGGGATGTAAACCTTTTGGAATGATATATGGCTCTTGTCACAAATAAATGTTATTTTTGGGTGCAATACAAAGTTTTGTATTGCTAATAATGTAACATCTCGAGTGACACACAACTTTGTATTATGGAAATAGTGAGATGTCGAGCTTAAGGTTCTCAAATTTTATGCTAACCAATCCTTACACTTATCAGTGAGCAATAATGTGGGAAAAGAAACTTGATAGAAATTTAGAAGCTTGCAATTTTTTTAAAGATCTAGTTCTTTGAAGGCTACTTATAGGTTGGATTTGTTAGCTGGAAATATATTTCCATAAATTGTTCTTGGATTAGTGTAAGGTTATGGTTTTAGGTTAAAACCATTTCTTAGTTTAGGTTAAAACCATTTCTCTTGGAGTCTTAGTCACTCATATTATTTTTGTCTAGTGTTTTGTAGCTGCGTAGGAAAATTTTATTAATATATGCGAGTGTATGTACATTTTACATTGCTAGGTTCTCCAACATTAGTCTTCACAAGCTCTCTAGCCTCAAACCATACTAGCGCACTAGCCTAAATAAAACATATTTACATATGCATTTACAACTAGGATCAAACTAGGGGTATTATACGAAAACCCCTTCTTGAATAAGTTTTTTTTTTTATCTTCATCCACCATTGTTGTCGACATGTTGCTAATTTTGTTTCCTAGGGTTATCAATAAAGTGGGTGCATTTTCTAGACTTCTCTAAAGTTTTATATATCTTGACATTTGATTCCACTTGCATTCTCTAATTTTTTTAATCTATTTTAACATTGGATCTCCACTTGCTTCCTCATATAGTGTAAGTGATCTGACATATTTTATATGATGCATTAAAGTTGTAGTGATAAAAGTGACGAGTATATGCCAAAGACAACATTTTGTAGTGTGAGAAAAACATGAAATTTTCCACTTAGAAAATTCCACTCACTTAAAATGGGGAATGGGATCAGAACGTTACGGTCATCATTGGTGATATATGTTGCAACATTTCCCACCACGTAATCATGATATGCTTACTAAGGGCTTTCTACTCGAAATTTACAAATTTTCATTCTCTCTTACCTTTCCACGATTATTAAGATGGAGCATGCCATTTTCATAAACATAGAGCATATTAGTGCCATTGTGTTGTCATTCATTTTAGAAATGAGCTTCACCACTATGACATCATCTTGAGCACAAAGAGAATTTGAGAAATTTGTCAATGTTTCCAAAGAGATGCATATTTTCCATCATGTGATGTTTGCAGGTTGCCAATTGTATTTATAGGCTTTCCAAATTCAACGATTACTCCAACACTAGATACATTCCTCCACAATTGGGCTGAATTCTACATAGAACAATAGTGTTAGGTTTCTCAAGATGACACATAAGGTTACGTTTATTTAGGTCAAGTTACAAATATTCTTGCGCTTAATTTTCAATTATTGTTTAACCCTTACTAAGACATATGGATGACTCTTTTGCATGTGATTGCAAAAATTATCAAACATTTGATATGTTGTCGATATGGACAATGTTATAAGAGTAGCTCTAAGGCACGAATTTTTAATGAAAAAAAATAAACTCAACTATAAAAACACAAGCTCTATTAATATTCAAGCAAGATATATTGGTTTGGCGTTTTCTCTAAGTTGTAAATGGAAGCGAAGAACTAGGGATGATGGTTTATTGCATGGATGAAGATATGTCACTAGTGGTGCAGCCACTGAGCCCAACTCCTCATGTTACTTTGTTTTACTATTTTCTATGTTCCTTAGTAGCTAAGGTCATGGACATTAGAGGATTGGAGAAACTCATGTGAGATTTGCATTGTAATTAATACTTTTGATATTACACATTTCATTCCTTGTGTAGGGTGGTTGGATTTGTAGGACATTGAAGGGAATAAGTAAGTGTGCAAATATTTTGATGCACTGTGGGAGGAGATTATCAATGAAAAAATTAAGAGGAAGAAGGAAAATTAGTTGGGAAAGCGAGGATGTTTATGTAGACATGATGCTTGACATCTCTTAGAGTGCCAATGCCATATTCATAAAATTAAGCATTAGGGAGAACATCAATGCCCATGTTTTGGACATCTTGATTGGTAGAATTAATATTTCAATAATTAATTTGGATAGGTAAACATTGGAGACATTCAAAAATCCATTGCGATAAAAAGATAATGCAGAAAAATTTAGTGGATGATTGGAAAACATGACCCAAATTCATGTGATTTACCTACAATGGATAGCTAAAAAAACATTGAAATTGCATTTTTTTTATTTCACTATTGCTTCGCTATTTAAATGGATATTTGCACTATGGTAGAATGCAATATTCATGAGTTTGATGTTTGTGTTAATGATATCCCAATTGATAGTCATTATAAGATTATATAGGAGAATAGCTAGTTATTAGGGACCTTGGCAAAAGATTGATACATGGACGAATCACAAAATGTACATGTAAATTAGAAGACGAGTAGCAAAACATCGATTTATTTGCAGGAGATGACAAGATGGTGGATGGACATGTAGAGGGGATTAATGGAATACATAAATGAACATTTAATAGAAAGTATCTGATGATACACAAGGAAGAAGGATACAGATGAAACCCATTATTTTCCTTCTAAGACATGAACCTACTAAATGCATCTTAAATAAACATCTAATTCAAAACAATCATAGTAGATTTTTATTTAAAGTGTAACTTGTGTTTTCCATGGAGTTTTGAAGCAAATCAATGGTCTTAATCAATGAATTAAGCAAAATCTAAGCTATGTGCAAAGTTATGCTCTTCATTATTTCTATTAAAATGTGCCCTTCATTTATTGCAATTCATTATATATAACATAGCAATTTAAACATTGGACATTTTTGCACTTTTCTGGGCAATTATTATGATTAGTTTTGGCAGAAATTTGATAGGGACATTTTAGAATCTTACGTTTAGTGTTGTAATCTGTAGAAATAGAGTGCCCTTTCATGGTGTTAAATCCATTTATATATTTAAAATGCATTATGAACAATTTAAATTCAACAAATTCTAATAAGAAATCAAAAATATATTTGAAAACATTTATAAACATAAAAATTATAACGAAAATAAATTTACTTTTAATAAATATGTTCTTAAAAATAATATACAAATATAATTAAATAAACATAAACTTATAATGAAATAAATTTACTTTTAAAAAAATTTTTAAAAAATATATAAATATAATTAAATAAAAAAGAAAAATTAAAATTGTTTAGGGGTCTTGGATAGTTAGATTTAGCTTTTTTTAGAAGATTTTTCGACAAAAATCACATAATAGAAATATCCTACCAAACTTAAAAAATAAAATTAAAATTAAAAACAAAAATAAAAACATCTATAACCATGTGATAGTGTCCAATCACTTGCAAAGGACGTACAAATGGAAGGTTGCGAGAACCACAACCATCCTTTTAAGAGACCACCTAAATTTAAAAATATCGTCTCCAATAAGATCATGTCGAATATTTGTAAAAACTGAAGGATGAATCAGAATATCTGTAAAGAATTGGTAAAGCAGATTTGCGCAGGAAAATCAGCTCAGTTACGCAGGTCTGCCAAACGTTTTTGCGCACAGAAACGGATGGATGGGAATGGTCAATAATGCTGTGACGGGAGGAAGGGGAATTTGGCAGGAAACTTCATGCTTCCATCGTTCAGATTAAGGTATATCGCCACTTAATTTGCTCAAGAAAATAAGAAGCGCAGTAATCAACCGCATACCAGAGCTGTTTTGTTTTCAATAGTGTGCCCAACTATTGACGTCTCCATAGAAAGAAAAGAGTAGCACAGACGTAGCTGGTAAATTCTCTGCATTCCTTAATCATTCAGACGCAAATATTGAGGCTCAGCGCACTTTCTCAATCTCTGCAAAATATATTCTTTTTTATTCTGTATCTAATGGCAGACTTTACCCCATCCCTTGACGGTACATCCTTAGCATCCACCTCCACGGCCCCCTCCCATGGCAATAACAACTGCTGTGTGTATGATGTCTTTCTGAATCACCGCGGCCCTGATGTCAAGAAAGGACTCGCTACCCATATCTACTATCGCCTTAAAGGTTTTGGATTGGCAGTTTTCTGGACCAACAAGAATTGGAAAGAGGAGATGGCTTGAATGCTCAAATCGAAGGGGCTATTCGAACAGCCTCAGAGCATGTTGCAATTTTTTCTCCGCTATATGCTCAATCGAACTGGTGCCTCGACGAGCTGGTACAGATGTTGGAGTCGGGGTCGGCAATAATTCCGGTCTTCTACAAAGTCGGGCCCGCAGATCTTCGGCGGACGCGTGGCGGAGATGGAGTTTATGCGCGAGCTCTGGGCATGCTCGAAAGGAAGAGAACATTTGATTCTCAACGGTGATATGACCCCAAAACCATGGAAAAATGGAGGAATGCTCTTTCTGCCGTGGCAGATATAAGCGGTTTTGAGCTGAAGGACAAGTAATTAGATTCTCCAAATCTCGCTATTATTTGAGTTTTGTGCATTGCTGGCTTGACAAGTATATCACATATTATTTATGTAGATGTTTCCTATTAGTCAAATAACTGTGATTGTGAATATTGTTCAGGGAAGGGAATGCAGGAGTAATGGAATAACTGCGCCAACTAGTGGGAAGAGGCTGCCGGGAAGAGTAAGCTACAGCGAAATACAGGCCTGAGGACGATTCATCGATTCAGAATGACAAACAATACTGCCAGGCTTCTGAAATGCGTAGGGGTGGTTTGTCTAATATGTTTATGGGTGAGCATTGTAAACTCCTTCGAATTCCGTCCTTGTTTGGTTTATTATGTCGCTATTAAGGTTTAAACCCTTCTTTTATTATGCCATGTAACAAATCCATTTTATCGTCTGAGAGCTTGGGGTTTGGCCTTAATCAGCGCTTCGATAATCCTTTCCTTGGTGCGTCTCGCAGAACAGGGGATGCCGTGACGGGTGGGTTGCGAAAGCCTTGGGATGCAGTGGAAGAGAAGGAAGCTCTGTATGTGTGGGTGGACATGTGGGGATTGGGAAAAGAAGACGTCAAAGTTTATGCGGAGGAGAACGCGCTGGTGATAAAGGAGGAATCGCTCTCAGGCACAGACTTGAACGGCGATAGATGGAATTACAGCTCCCGGATTGAACTTCCTCCGAAAGTGTACAAGCTGGACTAGATCAAAGCCCAGATGAAGAATGGTGTTCCCAAGTTTACAGAGGAGGAAATCAAGAATGTGAGTAGGGTTTTTGTATGCACAAGTGCAACCGTGGAGGTTTTTCCTTTTTGTATTTTCATTGTGATGATGTTCTCTCTGGTTTAATCACAATACAGTGGCGCATAGTGTAAAATTTGGAAGCTAAGACGGTTTCAAAGTGGTGCTCATATTTTCAATCTTAAAAAGGTACCGATGCATCTAGATTCTAAATTCTCTTAGATTTTGGTTTTCCAAAGATTTTGATTCCGAACATTGTTGTAATCAAAATTTCTGTAAATTTTCATGTTCAGACTCCAATTTAGATGAATGAATAAAATTTCTATTGATTTTCGTTTTCAGACACACCAACCAATTTAGATGAATGGAATATGGAGGGTGATCGAGATAAGTTCCTGACACATGTTTTGGTTTGACATTTTATAAAGTGAGACAACTTGAATAACACAACAACATTGCACACATTGAATATAATCATTTATATGCATTGCGAATATAATCGTTTACACAGAACATAAAAGATGACAGCCATTTAGAGAGGTGGATTGCAAGAATTGAGCTGTAGGTATGAAAGAGGACATTCGGCCATGGATTTTTATTATTATTATTAATTATTTATAAAATAATACAATTTTATATACTAAAAAAATATTGTGTTTAGAGGTATTATCTAATTTAGAATAGTAAAGATGTTGTAATGTAATATTTTGATTCGATTAAGCTACATAAAATAAAAATAAAATAAATATATATATTAATAATTATAATTAATTATATTTAATGGATTTTTCTATATGAATGATAAAATTATATGCTTCCAAAAATGTTCTTTCATTTAGTGTGGGTAAAGATGTTGTAATGTTTGTTCACATTTTCAATTAGTCAAAATAAAATTTAAATTTAAATTTAAATTAAAAAAAATAAAAATGATTATATTTATTGCAACCTAGTATGATCCACATGTTGTAATGTTTAATATTTTGACTTGGGTCAAATTACATAAAAATAAAAATAAAAGAAATACATAAAATTAATAATTATAATTAATTATTAGTCAGGATTCATCTTAACTCGGGATCTACCAAGCTCCACGAGGGATCAAATCTCTTTTATGAAAGTATTGAAAGAGGTGATATATCATGTATCAGAAATGAACTTTTTCTACATGGAATGATAAGACAATTTTATATAAGAAAAATCATTATTGCTTCCAAAGGTGTTCTTCTGTCACTGTGGTAGAGATGTTGTAATGTCTTGCTAATATTTTGACTCAGTCAAACTAAAATAAAAATAAAATTTAAATTTAAACTAAAAAACTAAAATAATCATTATATTCAATGCAACCTAGTATGGTCAAGATGTTGTAATATTTAACATTTTGACTTGGGTGAAAAAAAAAATCATTAATAATTATAATTATCAATAAAGCATGTTACTAAAATTAAAACATAAAATATAATATAATAATAATAATCATATTTATAATTATTATAATAATTAAATCAATCTAGATCCATCTTAACTTGGGATCTATTAAGGGTATAAATAAAAACCTCATGAAAATAGATTTAATGCCTCTTGGCACTTGGTAGATCGAGAGACATGTCTAAGTTGGTGTTAGCTCAGTTCACACACACACTTATATATAATCCTTAAATAAATAAAATGTTAGATTTAAAATAAAAATAAAATTCACTCAATTAAAAATTAAGAAATGAAAAATAATTCTTCACAACAATTCAATTCTTTATATTACAATTTTTTTAATTAGTAAAAGAATTATAATGTTCAAAGTAGTTTGCAGAGGCCACCTTTGATCAAAGGAATGAAAATTTAATTTGAAGGAGAAATCCCTATGTATGTGTTTTATTTCTTGAACTGTTCATTTTTCAACTATTGGTGTGATTGATGCAATGAGCAGAAATTTAATTTTCTACTATTAAATAAATTTTATTTGAGTTATTTATCATGAGAATATGCAGATATCAGTCACTTAGGCTTGAGAATTTTCCATGGTATTAGAGTAATTTCATTGATTGGGATTCACAAGGATATACAGTGATAAATCAATTGTCAAAAAGGACCAATGGTTAGAGGGTTTCAGTATTTCTCTTAAAAGACTAATTAAGTACGGGAGCTTTTGTATTAGAGCTTATAGCTTTTACAGATATGGCAGAACCTAATATAATGGAGGAAAAAATGTCGCAATTGCTTTCTTTGGAGGAAGATAGATTTATAGCAGAATTCCATCAGTAGGTACATAAAGAAAGAAAAAAGGCTTGGTATGAAAAACATATTAAGCAGAAGAAGTTCTAGGTAGGAGACCTTGTTCTCCTTTATGAAAGCAAGTTTGTAAAGTTTCCAAGAAAATTCAAGATGCATTGGTTGGGCCCATACATTATCAAATATATTACTGATGGAGGCACAGTTCAATTAGCAAAGTTAAATGGAGAATTGGATCAAGGAAGAGTAAATGGAAGCAGGTTGAAGTTGTATAGGGACAACCCTGCCCCTATAGCTTCGCTCAGAAGAAAGAAGAAAAGTCTTAGTGCCACTTACAATTGAAAGTGGGAACTGGACTATAAACTACACTACAAAGAGAGCTTTGATGTAGGAGCCTCGACGTAATAGGAGTTGTCGCAGTACAATATAAGATGTATCAAAGTTCATCGGAAAAAAAAATGACTGTTAAAAAAATAAATTCCATCGAAACACGCAAAAAGATGCATTTATGAGGACATATTAATTGGATCTAGTGATGGATATGCAATTAATGAACACTAATGATGGGGTTAGAAATTAATATTTTTTATAAAAATTCATGTCCCACCCTAATTTGGTACTTTGTTGTTGGAATATTGCTATTATGGAGAAGTTACAAAACGTTTCGTTGTCGTATGTCGTCTGAGCGTTCTTGAGAAGAAATTGTTTGTATATTTCGTGAGAAGGGCATAGTCGGAGTCATGGAAGCATCAGTTGATATGCCCGCAACAACGTCACTGCCTGCAACAACACCATCACGCACGCAACAGATATCTTTGTAAAAGAAAATAAACAAAGAGGAGAGAACGAAGAAGAAACAAGACAAGAAAACTATTGAGCCTTAGGAAGAGCCCAAACCTGTGAGAGATAGTGAGGAAGAATTAGAGAAAGTGCAAATGGAAATGGACAACGCATCATTTACGTCGCCTCTCCCACCATATATTCCACCAAGAAAGCCAAATGAAAAACTAGTGATAGAGTCGAAGGACGTAAAGTATGGCACCTTCACACCTTTATTGTCAAAGTCAATGAAATTTAGTGGAGAAAGACTTGGGAAGACTCCGCAGCTGAAGTTCGCGGACTATGATTTCAATGACATACATAAATATATGTAGTTCGCACTAGACAAATACTTGAAACAAGTGCATTACCCTAAGAGTGGTGTGACAAGGTTAGAACCATAGCAGTGGGCAACTGAATTAGCACAGTCGGGCTTGTTAAATATGTTGAATGTGTCGCACTTTGGTAGAAGTATAGGAAGCACAACTTGTGTGAGACAATTTCTTGTGCTAATGCACAATGGATGCCTATGGATGGGGAAGAGGGTCCTTATCGACCCAATGCTAATATGGAGAATCAAAAGACTTCCTTATCAAGGGTTGAACCCCACAAAGGAGTTTTTTGGGAAAGATCAGGACAAATCCATAGTAGACAACATGAAAAATAGGTTTGTAATGACAAAAGGTAAGCAAAGTTATGATATCAACTCGATCAATGACCAGGGAGTTCACTTTGTAGCACATATATTGGCTACAAAAATCATGAGGAAGTGTTAGGCTAATGAAGTCCTTGCACTGGTGGTTTCATTGGCTGCGCAGTGCATTAATGGGGTTTAGTACAACTGGGCCACAAATTTATGCCAAGATTTTATGGATGACTGCTGCGAGGATCAGGAGAAAGGTACTCCATTTCATTATGCATGGTTAATTTTGATAATTACGATGCTTGCATGGAAAGAGTTAGAAGATTCGCAGTTCCCTCTGGTAGCCTCAAATGCTCGTGAAGCCGCACAATATGCCTCGCTATGGTATACCAATGATTCAGTGCAATCACAAGATAACATAATTTTTTTTGTTCTATACCATATGGATTTACACATGATGGTGAAACAACACCCTCGCCTTTCATCGAGCCCATATGAGTAGTACAGTTTTGTTGCAAAGTTTAAGGCTGCTTCCACAAAATTTACACACATGCTCATAGGGACATAAGGAATACATGGCATCCCCTACCATATTTAGTAACATAAGAAAATATCCTAGCTTAAGTACAACAATGGTCTGCGGAATGGATGACTATGCCAGAGACAGAGACGGAAGATACTTCGACAAATAAGGACACGACACAACATGGGGAAACGAGTGGGAAGGATAAGGATAAACAAGAGTCAGAACAATAGGAGCACCAAGAAAAGAGTCTTAGGGATCCTCCTACAGGTGATGAGCAGCACAAAGAATATGAAAAGATAGAGATAAACCCATCTGTTGCAAAGAAGAGGAAGGTACAAGCCGAAGTTGTCACAAAAAGAAAAAAGAAGCTAAAGGCAGACAAGATAAAGGACATAATGCCATTGGTCCTCACTGATGGGTAGTTGGAACAGATTGGGGACAAAATCTAGGAAGCAACAACAGAATTATGGAGCAAGCTTGAGGATCTCTACGCCACACCTCTAACAAGTGTAGCGGAGTGCATTGCAGAACTGAAGACATTTGCATAGACAGTCAAATATCTAGTGTAGGTACAAGAGAAGCTTGGAGAGGAAAGACCAGTAGAGCCTACACTTGGGGGGCAAATAATGCAAATACCTATTGGACCCCTGCAGTGTGATTCCACCAAGGTACAGCAGCAGGCCAAAGAGTGGAGGTATGTGAATATGAACATCGCAGCAGTGCTACTTCAGAGATTACAGAAGCTACATCAAGAGATCATAGATGAGCTAAAGAAATGTGAACAAATCACCTCAAAGTTAAACATTCATGTAGAGAGAGAGCAAGCTTCACCAAAATAGAAGATCAACCAGGCGATCCAGGAGAGGGAGAAGACAGTACATTAGCAGCAGAATCTTAAGGAGGTGGTCAAACCAACATGTATTGAGGCTCTAGACATTGATGTCTGAGAAGAGGAACCAATGGAGGACAAGGTCGCGAAGCTCGACCTTGCAGTAAAGGGTACAAGAATAAGATCGTAGACGTGCAAATTACATACGATATGAAGATCAACGAGCTATAGATGAAGCTACATCCAACCACACCACAGGAAGTGTGAGATTAGAGGGAGACCAACTTAAAGGATGCAGTGGTTAGAGTCTCTGTATTAGTGGCAGATTGTGGGAAGTTATTGGATGAGAGATTACATATTTGGACTTCGCTGCAGGAAGATCCAAATGTGTATAAAATGCATGAGGATATTCAGCAGAAGGAGTAATAGCTGGAGAAGATTCAGGCAACTATGATAACCTTACCAATCTCATAGAAGCTCACAAAGGCCAATGAGGGAAATTCCCTCCAGAAGAAGATAGAGGAGCCGAGGAAGGGAGAGAAGAATCTGACAGAGAGAAATCAGCCATGGTAGGCTGAGGCTCTCCAACTGTCCCAAGCAATGGATGAGAACCTTCACGAGCTTCAAAAAAGAGAGGAGTCATTGATGTAGAAGGCTATTGTACTGGCAATAGAAGGACTGCTGGAAGAAATACACAAAGAAGAGAATTAGGTCACAGACATTCTGCAATAATTCAACAACACCTACAACAGTATTATAGCAAAGATCAAAGGAAAATTGGTTGAGTGACTAGGGATGAGTCACATGTGAGAGTTGGGGGCCTATTGGGTGCAGCCCAACTTGGCCTAGAGTTTGGAAAAGACTCTGCATCTTGTGGGGAAAAGTGTGCAGTGGAGCATGTAGCGGATTGTATTTGAGGAATTAAATATACTGCGTGGTGTCATAAGGGCTTCAGGGTCGATCGAAGCCCCTCCTTTTTGTAAAAGTGCACAAATTTGTAAGGGATTAAGGGCTTTGGGGCCATAGTTTCTTGTTTTAAGGATTCCATAGTATTTGGACAATGGTACTTTGATGGTGTAACCCTCTAATGTAATAGTATATATAGGGTAAAATAATAAGAAGAGAATCATCTATCTTTGGATCTAGATCAATGTTATGCATGAATTATAGTGATCTGTAATTGTGTAGTGAAAGAATGGCTCTGTAGCTGAGTGTGCAGAGGTCTGAGTCTGCAGCTAAGTGCGTAGACAGGCTGCAACTTACTGTGCAGGCCAAGAACTATTTGCTATTCAAATATTCATTATATTAAACAACAGTTCTTGTGGACGTAGCCCTACACTGGGGTGAACCATGGTAATTTGGTGTTCTTGTATGATTGAAGTGTACATTTTCTTATTATCTATTGTAGAGTAGCAGTTATTATAGTTGCAATTTACTTCAACATAGTGATGGTTTATGGTTTTAGATGGTATGTTTAAGTAATTAATCTAATGCACCAAAGTGATTTATAAGCACTAAGTATAATATAACATAAGAGTACCACATCTGCTAGTCCCTCAAGGCTGAAAAAACATGGTTCTGCATCCTCCCATAGACACTTCAAGTGAGACTACGATCTTCTTGTAGGTCATTGGCGAAAGGGCCAATGATCAAGGGTTTTGATGGTGCATAGTATAGATTGAACCTAGTTCAACCCAAATCAATCCAATAATATGAAAGTTCCATGGCACTCCAAATAGTCTTTGATCTTGGTTCCAGATAAGGTGTTGAATTCAATGGGATAAGATGTGTTGGAAGGTGGGCCTTAAGGAATCCCACATCAACCAATTCAAGCATATAAGCAAAGTGACTTGAAGAACCATAATAAAAGATTGAAGCCATCATAAAATTGCAAAACTTATTATGAACGTTGCTCGCCAGTTGCTTGGTTTACAAGCAAAGCTCATGTCCAGTTGCGCCAACAAGCTAGTTTTCAAAAAAGTACTTATTTTTCTCTTTACATTTTGTATTTTTTATTTTTTATATGTCCTACTCTACATGAAATATAAATCTTGTTCAAGTATATGGATAATTCCAATGGAACCATATGTGTAACAAGATGACATCTGAACTCGTATGCAGGTTTGAAAGATATGCTTTGATATGTTCTAGTATATGAGATACCAACTGCCTTGATTGAGATGGTGTCAAAAAATATTGAAGAATTGAGCATTGGGATCCAATGATTGTCTTGAACCAAGATTCAATGTAATCTTGTCTTCCTTGGCTCCCTGTTATCATTCCATGCAAGTCTTCAGAGATGTGATCCCCATTCATAGAATATGGCGATAGGCATTCATGAAGCTTTTCAATCTCAGGTTCCAACAACTTCTCTTCTTCAACGGTCATCCATGATTCTTGGACCTTGTCTAAATATTCTTCTTCTAGTTGTTGTTCTTCAATGGTAGATGGAGAATCATTAGTGGATTGAGGTAATTTAGTATTGGGTATCTGAAATAGTTTTGTAGGTAGTGGAGTGGGAATGAATCTTTGGGGTGCTTGTGTGGGTGGTAATGGGAAAGGTTGAATTGAGGTCAATTGAGAGTGAACTTGATGTTGTGGTGGAGGTGAATGGTATAGATAACATTGACATACGGTGGATTTCTTATGTAAGGCCCTTTCCAACCTTGTTGCTATTATTGGTTTTGAGGTTGGGATTGAGATAGCCAAGGTTTCCAAGGAAATGGTGTTTGCCAACTAATTTGAGATTATTGTGCATAATGTGAATTAAGATCTTGCATCATACTAGATTGATGAGTTTGCCATGGTCTTGTTGGAGCTACATAATAGGATTATTCCAATGTTTTATTTTCTCCTTGGTAAACTGCCTTTAACCCTGGTAATGATGGACAATCTTTCATAGTATGTGATCTTGCACGTATTTAACAAATTTTAAAGTTATCAAGTGGACATTCATGAAAAGCATGTTTCTTTCTACATATAGGGAAAAATATAAATAAAGCAACAATGTCAACTTTTTTCTTGTTTTGCATTCTTAGAATATCAATTTCTTCATTTAAATTACCAAGAATGTCTAACAAATTGTTAAGTTCAGTTTCACTTACCAATCTTGATGCCGCCTTACTTACTCTTTCCATAACTAGATCCTAAGGGGATCTTCCATACTTTGACTTTCCTCTTGATATGTTCTTTCACAATTTGCAAATCTCTTGAAATGACAATTGAGAGACATCTCCTTTTCCCACAAGGTGAAGAAGATCAATCCATTCATCCCTTATAGATTTTAGTAGGACGGTTTTTAATGTGTCTAATCCTAAATCATGCAATTTAGATCTTTTGACATTATAAGTAAATCTCTGCACTAAATCTTCTAGGCTTTCATCCTCTTTTTGATTCATCATAAAGACTTCATTTCTAAGGTCATGGTGTATTCAATAATCTTTATATTTTTCCAAAAATACTCTTTTCATATCATCCCATGTCGTTATAGAATTTGTTCCTAAATTCATGAACCATATAAGAGCTTTATCCTTCAATGTTTCTGGAAACAAATTCAATTTTTGAATGTGTAATGAGTAGCCATAAGATCAACAATTTATTTCAAATTTGAAAAGAAATGTTTTCGAGTCTTTTGATCTCATACCTTTGAAGTTAGGAAGTACAAATGGAGGGATGTTCTTCATATGAACGTTGATATCAGTTTCTTGAATGGGAAATCCAAATGGATCTTCCTCATTGTCATCATCTCCAGCCATTTCTTCTACCTGAAAAAATAAGAATTCATGATGTGGAAGATGATGTGGCTCTTACTACACCACGTGATTTGGGGGGGTGGTAGGTGATTGAAGTTTTTTTTTTAAATGAATTTACCTCTAGGATGTATTAAAATGAGATTAATATTATGAAACTAAATTGATGCAACTAAGAATGAGATGAAATTGAAAGCTAACACCTATGTATACTTCCCCGACAATGGTACCAAAATGTTGTGTAATTTAATTGACTGTTAAATTACTTGCATTTATATGTCAATCTGAGTATGTGAGCTTGCGAAGTATACATGCATTATATGTGCTAAGATATCTACTTTCAATTCAAAGAAACTAATCTAATTGCACATGAGGATTTAAATTTAAATGAACTTTTAAAGAAAAATATACTATCAAAACTTTGAGATCTATTATAATTGGACAAGAAATTAAAATCTATTATCCTAAACAAAAATTGAAATCTATTCTATTAAATAATGAAATGAAATCTAACTATCAAATTAAAAGCACAACTATTCTACAAAACTTTGAATTGGAAACTATTCTAGAAAACAGTGAAAAACAATGATATGTTGAGAAAATTTCAAGTGCAAGAGTTTCCATGTCTTATCAAAATTATGAATAGAACAAACATGAAAATGAAAGCAATTCTTGGAAAATACTTCAAGGAAAGTGCTTTTGGATTTTTAAGCTTATATTGAGCACTCAACCTGTAACATACACAAAAAAAAGAGAGAGAATTCAAACATCTAAAGAAATTAAAAACTAAATCGAAGAAAATATTGAAAAATTGAGATTAAATGACAACTATACTATCTCACAACTCCACATGGGGCCCTCCTGGTGAGTGTGACGAATTATGAACTCAGATCACTAATTTAAATCACCAATTTCATTCAGAGTTGCACCATATCAGAGATTACATTCATTGAAAAAAAAAAGAATTCTTCTTCTTCAAATAGCAACAAAAATTACAAGTTAATATTCATCATTGACATATAATCTCTCCTCTCATTAAAGAGACTACAATTTATATGGTTTTGATGCAATTAAGAAACTCAGAATTTTCTTGCTTGAGTTTTAGTCATGAGATAAGTTTTGAAAATAAAATCCAATCTTATTTGATGGATCCTGGGATGAAATATCCACCCATATAGGATAAGAATGATCTCTCTGCTACGAATTTGCTAAAGAACAACTCATTCCAATATTTTTGGTGATTGTGCATTGAATGATGAATTGGAAAACCGTTTATCCATGTAATCTGCAAAATAGGGGTCCAAAGAACCCTAGAAATATCTCAAATCATAGCAAATTTGAGAAAACAAAATAGAGAACCTAATTGTGCACGTGCTAAAGAAAACCCATGTTTTCGTTTTCCGAAATTCATTTTCATTTGCTCAAAGAATTATGGTAAAAATGGTGGTAGGTGAGTGAAATGGTGTAATGGATGGTTAGAAGTAATGGATTAATGAATGATAAAAACAAGTGAGAATGATGAAAAGTTAATGACTCAACAATTAACTTCTTATCTGTAAGTACATTTAGTAGATAGATGGTTTTTTGCAAGATAATGTAGTTCCCTTCTTGCAAGTAGTGTAGCCCTTAACTTCTGATGAATTGATTCAATAACATTTACAAGTCGAAGTTCAAAAGCATTTTCCTTTTTATCATTGGAGGCAGTTTTTAAATTGCACCTTCATTAGTTAGTTTCCTTTCTAATTCAATGGGAAGAATGGTCTTGGAGCACTATTGATCAAATGCCCTAATTGAGGGTGGCATGAGTAGAATCCCATCTATTGTGAATATAGCACTGTCACCTCAAATTTTCTATGAAGCCCAGGTTAATAAATAGATTTAAGAAGCCCTTAGGAGTTGCAACACGCTTGGTGCAATACCAGGGCTCACCAGGTCCTACACTCCTTACTATCCTCGTCATCTTGTCAATCCAACCTTCCATCCATACCAAACTCAAACTCATCAATGGGGCAACTGTTCACGATGATGGATGCCCCAGATCACCCAAACTCTTGCCTTGTTTCCTCCTCCTCCATCTCAACCATAGATTGATCCGGATTTAAATAGGAACGCAACAAAATACAGAGATAACCATATACACAAAGATGCAGTGGAAATAATACTTCATTTCATTAATGGAAAACATTGAAATATGCTTACAAACAGAGTTGAAAATAAACCAGCTAGGGCGATGGTAGCTTACCTCTGGGAAGAGATGTGGTGGCTACATGCCTCTGAACTGTTCCGAACTGTGTTACAATGAGGCTCGAAGGCCTATTTATTGTTGAGAAACAATGGAAAACCCTTCACATTCCAAAATGAAACGTCAAATTGTGGGCCCCGTTTTGGGTAAATTGGTACATCAATTTCCCGGGGTCGTAACTTTGGCATACGATCTTCGTTTGACGCGTATGATAGCTTGTTAGAAAGA
>APFE030903337.1:40408-86657 GCA_000404065.3 Pinus taeda | reverse complement strand
GGAAATGGCCTCAGGAGAACTCCAAACCGTAGGCTTGAGTGTGGATCAATGTAAAATTGACCTAGGGGTCTGTTTGACCAAACTGAAAGTTTATGTCACAGCATTAGGAACATATGATCTTATCATAGGTATGGATTGGCTAGAAGCTCACCGAGCTTGGGTAGATTGTTATGGGAAAAGGATTCTAGGCATAAATGATGAAGGAGAAGCCATCCAAATTCAGGGAATCAAGAGGGGAGTCTCTTTATGCTACATTTCAGCAATGCAGATGAAGTGTTGTTTAAGGAAAGGTTGCCAGGCTTATGTAATTCAAGAAGTAAGCCAAGAAAAAGGGCCATCCCTAGAACAATATCCGGTGTTGGCCGAATTTCCAGATGTATTTCCAAAAGAACTACCTGGATTACCCCCGGTAAGAGAACTGGATCTCACTATTGAACTAAAACCAGGTACCCATCCAATCTCTAAAGCACCTTATAGAATGACGGCTCCAGAACTTCAGGAACTGCATATCCAATTGAAGGAACTACTGGATGTAGGGCATATTCGGCCCAACACATCACCTTGGGGCGCTCCGGTAATTTTTGTGAAGAAGAAGGATGGATCTTTAAGATTATGCGTGGATTATCGAGACTTGAATCGGGCTACAGTAAAGAATCAATACCCTATGCCTCGAATTGACGATCTTTTCGATCAAATGAAAGGAGCTGCTGTCTTTTCAAAAATTGACCTCCGATCAGGGTATCATCAGTTAAGGATTTCTGAAAATGATATTTCCAAAACTGCATTCCGGACGCGTTTTGGACATTATGAATTCACCGTGGTACCATTTGGGTTAACCAATGCACCAGTAGTATTCATGAATCTTATGAATAGCATTTTCCGTAAATACCTAGATCAATTTGTGCAAGTCTTTTTAGATGATATACTCATCTATTCCAAGAATAGGAATGAGCATGAAGATCATTTGCGGATAGTATTGTCCTGCCTTAGAGAACGCCAGTTGTACGGAAAACTATCGAAGTGTTCATTCTTTCAGGAAAGGATTCATTATTTGGGGCACATCATTTCAAGTGAAGGGATTTCGGTAGATCCTGAGAAAGTAAAGGCGATCATGGATTGGCCAATACCGAGAAATGCTCATGAGATACGAAGCTTTATGGGTTTAGCCGGGTATTACCGAAGATTTGTAGAAGGGTTCTCCAAAATCGCAAAGCCAATTACAACTCTTCAGCGGAAAGGTGTTAAGTATGAATGGATCGAGGAATGCAGCAAAGCATTCTCCGAACTCAAAAGACTACTCACCAGTGCACCAATTCTAAGATTCCCTGACATGGACAAAGATTTTACAGTATGTACTGATGCATCCAAGCAGGGATTGGGTGCAGTGTTGATGCAGGATAGAGGAGTAATAGCATATGCTTCCAGGAAGTTAAAACCTCATGAAGAACTCTATGCGACGCACGATTTAGAATTAGCTGCTGTAGTTCTAGCCTTAAAGCTTTGGAGACACTATCTAGTAGGACGAGGTTTTACACTTAAAAGCGACCATCAAAGTCTGCAATATTTATTCACCCAAAGAGACTAAAATGCAAGGCAACGACGATGGAGTGAATTTCTAAGCGAATATGACTTTGGGATATCATACATTAAAGGAAAAGAAAATGTAGTGGCAGATGCTTTAAGCAGAAGACCTCGTATATTTTCTCTCATACCCATTAAAGTAGACTTAAGACAACGAGTACTGGATCAACTTATAAAAGACAGCTTGATGAGAATGTTTACCACCTATTCTCCTATCATAGTGTACTGTAACTGTACTGCCCCTCGCTGGACACAGTCTCTGATAAAGTGAGATATGATGTCATTGTGCTTCGATTGATCATGAAAAACTGGATTCGCAGAGAGCTTGATGCAACTCTGGTTATCACACAAAATATTGGTCGCTTCCATCCTTCTCCTAAATAGATTCACCAGCAACTTCCTAAGCCATATGGCTTCACACGATGCTATGCTAGCTGCCATATATTCAGCTTCAGCTGAGCTCAAAGCTACGGATTTCTGTTTCCTACTACACCAGGAAGTCATTCCTGATCCAATGTTGAAACAGTTCCCAATGGTACTTTTCCGATCTACTGAACTTCTAGCCCAATCTGTGTTAGTGAACCCACTCAGCCTGATATCATTGCCTTGGGTGTACATTAATCCATGCTTGATTGTTCCTCGTATATATCTGAGAACATGCTTGGCTGTTGCCTAGTGTGCCCTCTTCGGTTCCACCATGAACTGACGGAGGGTGTTGACGGCATAACAAATCTCTAGCCTGGTATTGACCAGATACATCAGGGATCCTATGAGCTACCTGTACAAGGTGGGATCTACTTCTTTATCTTCAGACGCATCAATCTTCTTCCAGTTGGTAATCATTGGAGTAGCCATGGGTCTATAGTCTTGCATTTTGAACCTTTTTAAAGTTTCCGTAGCGTATTTCCATTGTCCAAGGAAAATTCCACCCTGTTGCTGCCAAACTTCCAACCCCAGAAAATAATGCATCCGTCCCAAATCCTTCATGTCAAATTCTGTAGCTAGGTTACCACTTTCTGATGAGCTTGGATGAACCTGTCAGGAATGGTCAGCCACATATAACACTAGAATTAGAGGCTCATTCTCTACAATCAAATAGTAGAGATTGGGATCTGCGTCACTCTTGACGAATCCCATCTTTTGCAAGTAACCATCAATTCGACCGTACCATGCTCTAGGCGCTTGTTTAAGCCCATACAAGGCTTTCTTCAACCTACACACATGAGTTTTCTTCTCATGTGTCTCAAAACCCTCTGGTTGTTCAATGTATACTTCTTCTTCTATCACCCCGTTCAAGAACGCAGTCTTGACGTCCATTTGGTGAATCTCCCACCCCATCTATGCTACAAGGGATATCACGGATCTAATAGAAGTACACCTGGCTACTAGGGCGAAGATTTCTTCATAGTCTATCCCTTCCTTCTGAGCATACCCGTTAGCCACGAACCTGGCTTTGTATTTTTCCACACTGCCATCTGCAACATATTTGACCTTGTAGATCCATCTCGAACCTCCAATTGATCTGTCCTCAGGCCTAGGTACCACTTTCCAGACATCATTAATCATTATGGAACTGTATTCCTCCACCATAGCATCTACCCACACTTGATGTTGAATGACCTCCTGAAAACTAGAGGGTTCTCCAGCCTGAGCCACCAAAGCTTGGTATCTCTGAGCCACCAAAGCTTGGTATCTCTCTGGTTGTCTACGCCCCTTTTTCTCGTTCCTAGGGGCTCCATTGAAACCCTTTGCATCCCGTAGTATCTATCGAAGTTCTCGGCTCATTCTTCCATTGGTAGTAGGTAGATCTATTTTCTCCTGCTCCTGAGATTCCACCCGTTGTGATGCCTTTGGATTCTTGTCCTTTGGGGAAGTACTGGTGCTAGCTTCTGCTGGTTGAAGTGGCTAGACCAATGGATCATCCTTTGACTGCTCTTTGGAAGTCATTTCTCGGGATTTCCTAAAAGCTCCGTCCTCCATGAACTTTACATCTTGTCGTACTATTATCTTTCTATTTTCTGAAAGGTAGATTCTATATGCCTTAGCGTTCTTGCTATATCCCACAAGATATCCTTTTTCTGCAGTTTGATCCAACTTCTTCCTCTTTTCTTCGGGTATATGGCAGTATGCCAAACTCCCAAATATTCTCACTTCAGGCTTCTTTCCAGTGAAGACACTCTTCGGAGTAATCTTACCTAATGCCCTATGAGGAGTCCTATTCTGAACATATACTGTTGTGCTGCATGCTTCTGCCCATAGAAATTTGGGCATATCCTGATCATACAACATTGCCCTCACTGCTTCAACAGTAGTTCTATTCTCTCTCTGCTACTCCATTCTACTCCGAATTATATGTAGTTGTCCATTCTCTTCCAATGCCTTCCCTTGCATAGAAATCAGTGAAGTCTTTATCAATGTATTCTCCACCATTGTCTAAGCGCAACACTTTTATCCTCTTCCTTGTCGGATTCTCAACCAGAGCTTTAAACCCTTTGAATCGATCAAAAACCTCATCCTTGGTTTTTAGAAAGTAGATCCAAGTCTTCCTAGAATGGTTATCAATGAAGGTGACAAAGTATTCGGCACCACTAAGAGCTTTTGTGGACATGGGTGTGTAGATATCTAAGTGTATCAATCCCAGAACGCTCTTTGCCCTACTGTAACTTTTGGAATAAGCCACTTTGGCATACTTGCCTAGTATGCAACATCTGCATACATCTTCTTGTTTGGTACTTAATTTTGGAACTCCTGTGACGCTTCTTCTAAGAATTCTTAGAGCCCTATGGTGTAAGTGCCCCATCCTTCTGTGCCATAGTTCATTCAAATTTTTTTCCCACTGGTGTAAGTGCCACATCCTTCTATGCCATAGTTCTTAGAGCCCCATGGTGAAAGTGCCCCATCCTTTTAGCTGTAACTTATACACTCTGTTACTTCTGACTCCAATTTGGGCCTTCTTCTTCCAACTAAGGTTTTTGACATATACTTTTTTCCCAATGAAGTAAGCATCATAGCCCTTGTTTTGTAACTGAGATACAAATAGTAAGTTCATCCCCAATCCAGGCACATGCAACACATTGGTAGCTCGAAGTCGATCCCCTGCTTTTGTTTGAAAAACTATAGTACCTCTTCCTACGGGGGTACATTTTGACTTATTTCCCATGGTGATTTGGAAGTTCATCTGTTCTTCTTGATAGCTTGAGAAGCATTCTCGTATTCTCGTCATGTGCGCAGAATCTCCATTATCAATATACCAAACCTCAGAGGAAGCAAAACTTGCCAAGCAAGTGATTTCTTCTTCCAGTTTGGAAGCTAACACATAATTGTCATGATCCATTATATTCTTCGTGCTTTCCTCTTTCCCAGGAGAACTACGTGAGTCCTTTTGAGTTGCTGCTCCAGCATCATGTTCATGACTCATTGCAGATTCTCTAATCTTGCTGCTCGATCTATGCTTTGATACCATGTGAAAATTTCTAACACCAAATTCTACTGCAGTAACTGATTTATTTCTCCTACTTATTTTCCACAAGAAGTTATTTACAAAACCCTTCAGTAAACATCAAAGTTGTCACATAATAGCAAAGAGAAAAGAACAGTGAAATACAAGCACAGGAATCAATCACATCAACGCAGTTATTTTTGGACAATAGTCCCCGAAAAAACCCAATGTGGGAAAATCGATGCAGTAGATGAGGGTTTATTTATTATTCTTCAGCAATAATCTCTTTAGAAGGAATGATTTTTAGAACATAGAGAAACCTCTGAGAAAACACCTAAAATAATTTTCCTCCACCCTTTGGAAAAATTTTGACAACCAAGAGACCCTCTAGCCCCCGCTGTGTCATGTCTGCATCATCTCTGCATGAGGACTGTGTGAGGACTGTGTCCCTTGCTGTGTTGCCTCTTTGAGCTGTCCCTTTGATGCGTTGCGTCCCCTCCTCCTCAGTCTCCGACTGATGCTGATACCCTCCTCTTCCTTCACCCTGCAACTCTCCCTCTGAAATCAAACTCTTACTCCTTGAGAATCGATTTCCCTCAGGTTACTGAGTATTTCCCTGACGTATCTCCAAATGAATCTCAAGTCTTCCTTTATACACTCCCTTGCATAGTGGCCAAACTTATTGCAAACAAAGCGTTGCAAACAAAGCATCTTCCCTTCCTTCCGTTTTTGAATCCCAGTCCTCCTTGACTTTGCTTCTTTGAACTTGCATTGTTTTTCCTCTTGGCATGAGTGGAGAATGCAGTGGGGTTGTTTGTATTAGAAGGCATTTCTTGCTCAACCATTCTTGTTTCTTCTTGAATGCATCTCAAAAGCAATTCTTCAAACCCTAGAATTCGATCATTTTTTAGTATAGTGGTTCTAAATACATACCACTTAGGTGGGAGTCCTCCAAGGGTGGTGACAGTAAGTTTCCTATCAGGAATGACTTCTCCAATCGAGATTAGATCATTCTTGATCTCAGTAATCCTCAAGAAATAGGATTGAATGTCCTCGTCCTTGCCCTTCTTAATATCCTTCAACTTATTCTTGAGAAATAGAATTTGATTAGCATTATTAACGTTGAACATGTTGACCAACCTGTCGTAGATCTCCTTGGAGGTCTTTAATTTGGATATATAGGCCACTAGATGCTTGTCAATGGAATCCTTGACAATCTTCTTCTCTTTGACTTCAGCCCTATTGTACTTGGTCTTTGCAGCAGCCAGTGCATTTGAAGGAGGCTCAGGGATTTTACCCTGCACATAATCCATCACTTCTTTTTCTTAAAATTTATCATAGGGCTTGTCTTTAGTTGGGAACTAGGATGAGGAACCCATTGAGCCTTTTTGTCCTTGTCCAACTGTCTTTGGTGATTGCTCTTTCAGTCTTGCTTGGGCTTTGTCTTCACCTTAGCTTTGATACCATGTTAATTTTAGGCAACAATGGTATGTTCTATGCTTTAGATCAATTTTTCTTCAATTTCTTTATTATCCCATTATCAATATTCAGATTAGCAATCACATCAACATGGTAGTAAAATGCAAATAGAACATAAACATAAACAGTAGAAGACAAGCCAAGACAAGAGGAAACAAGATGTGGCACCAGCCAAGGACAAACCCCAATGTGGGGAAACCCTTGATCAAATCTTCTTTTAGTCTTCAATAGTTCGGCAGAGAGAGATAGTACAATTTACAAATTTGATAATTTATAACAACAACAAAAGAGCCCTAACCAGAAAAGTCAACATTGCTGAATAGGGCATATTTGACCCTTAGCAAATTGGTCAACTTTTGTCAACTTCGGCCTCCAAACAAAAGGATAAAACAATGCTAAAAAAGTCAAATTCAGCCCAGTCAAAGTTTGGTCAAGCAGCCCACCTGCGGTCAGCCCTAGCTGTAGTCAATGCTGGTCAATAGTCAACGTTTAGCCTTGATTTCTGTGCCCAGAAATGTGGCTTGCCCAAATAGAGATAGCCCTCACAAAAATGCAGTCAAAGGAGTTCAACAATGCTAGTCAACGCTTGGTCAAACTGTGCAGAAATTTGGTCTCCTGGAATTTTGGCCTCTTGAAATTTCACTCCCCTGAAATTGTGGCCTCTTGAAATTTCGCTCTCCTGAAATTTCAGATGTGTGGAGAGAGAGAGGCCCAGATATCCGTACCCAATCTGTGAGGAGAGAGAGAGAGAAGTGTGAAGATGAGTGTGCCCAAATGAGGCTAAGGCATATTGTATTTATAGTAAACGTTGAGGATGAATAGACGTGACTTTTGGGCTTTTGAGCCTACATAAGTTTGGCAATTTGTCCATAATCAAAATAACTTCATAACTTCATTTGTACATGTCGGAATCGGATGATCTTTAGATCAATCCTACACCTCTCGGAGAGAGGAATCCAAGAAAAATATCGGTTGTCATAAATAAGATGACCTATGTGGAGTTTGGCCCTAGTTGCCAATTTTAACAGTTATAGTGGATTTGATGAAAACCCCGGAGAGGAGTACCTTGTTGAGGAGGAGGGGAGTGAACATGATTCAGCTCAAAAAACTAAACAAGACCAAACCTCATTGTGGAAATATGTTACTAGGCCTGAAGCAGGGAAAGGGGGTGGAACCACTAAATTTCATTGTTCCCATTGCAACAATAATTACAGAGGTTCATACATCCGTGCCAGAAGGCACCTCTGTGGGAAAAGGCCATGGGATTGAGATAAACAAATAGGAATCAAAACTTGTGCAAGTGTGTTAGTAGCAGGGAGAACCAAATACATAAGGGAAGAGGAGGAAGCCCAATACAAATCTAAAAAATCAAAGGGTTTTTTTGAACCAAGCTCACAATCACATGCACAAAGAACTCCTTCAACATTCTCCCATGGCAGTGGATATGAAGGCACAGGGTCACCAAACATCTCTTTAAGGCGTAGAACCATATCAGATTTCCTTGATGAAGGGTGTAGGAGTGATGTGGATTCAAAAGTTTATTGGTTTCTCTATGCATGTCGGATCACATTCAATGTTCTTTGCTCACCTTATTGGCATGAAATGGTTTCTGCCATAAATGATGCCCCTAAAGGATTCAAGAGCCCTGGGTATGACAAAGCTAGAACCGTTGGACTTGATCATGAAAAAGCAAAAATATCACATTCTTTGAGTAGAATGACAAATTCTTGGACTGAGCATGGGGTGTCCATTGTATCTGATGGATGGACAAATGTAAAAGGCAAGCCATTGATAAGTGTTCTTGTTGTGTCTGTTAGTGGTGCCATCTTTCTTTCAGCATATGATTACTCAGACAAGTTCAAGATCAACATCAACATTGTAGAACCATTACTTGAAACAATTGAATGTATTGGGCCATACAATGTCATCCAAGTCATCACTGATAATGTTGGTAATTGTAAGGCAGTGGGAGCAATTATGGAGGATAAATACCTAACATATTTTGGTCTAGGTGTTTGGTCCACACAATGAACCTTTTGATGCATGATATTATTAAGAACAAAAACCAACAATACAAATGGATTGGTGATTTGTACAAGAGAGGCAAACAAATGATACAATTTATTACAAATCATAGCAATACCCATGGTCTTTTCCGTAGTCACTCAAGATTGGAGCTGTTGAAGATTGCGAAGACTAGATTTGCTAGGTATTACCTCACCTTCAGACACCTTTTGAAGGTAAGGGAGTCATTGGCTAGCATGGTATCAAGTCCACACTGGCAAGTATTAAAGGAAAGGGTTACAAATGCAACTGACAAGAAAGGTTTTGAACAGGTGGAGGAGACCGCTCTTGATGGTCAGTTTTGGGCATATGTGAGGCAAGTATTGAATTCACCTAGCCGATTTATCACATGATTCGTTTTGCAGATACAGATAAACCAGTGATTGGGGAGGTGTATGAGTAGATGGATACCATGTTGGGGAAAATAAAAAATATTGTTCAGAAAGATGATCCCAACTTGTATACACTGATTCACAATTGTGTGTGTACACGGTGGAATAAACTTAATGTTCCACTACATGCCTTGGCGTATATCTTTATGCCAAAATACTACTCTCCAACTTGGTTGGGCCAACCTGCACCTGGGGGTGGGGTTAGGGTCAAACCCCATACAGATCCAGAGGTATCTACAGGATATATGGAAGCATTAGACAAGTTGGTACTTGGCAGGGAGGAGTGTGCTAATCTATGTCTTGAATTAGGCAGCTACTTCAGTTGCACTGGTTTGTTTGGTTCTTTGCATGCAATGGATGATAGAGATAGATTTTATGCTCTCACATGGTGGGAAGCATATGGCGGCATGGGACTTTTGCCAAAATTGGCAAAAAAAGTTCTCTCACAAGTTGTAAATACTTCTTTTGCAGAGAGGTGTTGGAGCACCTGCAACTTCATACATAATGTGAGAAGAAACAAACTCAATGAAACCTGGGCAGGAAGCTTGGTTTATGTGCACTACAACTTGAGGTTGTTGAGTCATTACTATGATCGGGCTTATGAGGATGCAACATATAAAATTTGGAACAACCACCTAGAGGATGATAATTTGGAGGATGGCACTATACATCTTGAAGAACTGGAAGCAAAACTTATGAGAGATGAAGATGAAGCAACAACCATGCCACCCCCACCATCCAGTGGTAGTGCTCGAGTTCCAAGTTTTGTTTCTTTGTTGTCGCTGCCTCCATGTACATCCACACGTGGAGGGCATTTGCCTTCTGGTTCTAGTCGCGGGACTGTGCAGACGAGACTCATAGAAGACCACCACGACTTGCTCAGAAATTAGACATTATTCGTGGTGGCAAGAGGAAGATGTAGATGATAGATTTACTTGTATTTTCTAGTTTCTAGTAGTTTTTATCACTGTTGACTCTTTCATATTTATTATGATATTTTTTGTAAACAATATATGAAAATTTAAGTTTGAAGTTGGCAATTATAACTCATTGGCAATGAATTATGAATATGATGCTTTGTGAAAGTTGAAAGTTGTTTCATTTCATTTCATTTTATAACATTTCATTTCATGTTAGATATTATTTGTTGTAATGGTTACACTTAGCTTACAAGTACAACTTTGGTGATCAATGATGATAAATGTTATATACTGAGTTTTGAAAGGTTGAAACTTTAAGATTGATGAATCATGATTCATGAGACTCAATATGTTGTATGTTACTAACTTGTGGACGTGGTTGATGAAGATTATAACTTCTACATGATTGTTGTTATATGGTTCAATCTATGTTTTTTATATCTAATTCATAATTCTACATGTTTTTGTTGACATACATGCATCAAAATATAAAAATATATATATATTATTTAAAAAACACTCCTGGATTCGTTCCCAAACCGGGAGCTTCTGAAAATGTCGCTCTTGCTCTTGCTCCCCGTTTTCGCTTCCGCTCCCAAGTAACCTTGGTCTAGGGTTTGGCATTGATCAATAGAAGCTTCAATAAGAGAATTTTACAAAAAGGTTTTGGTAGCAGTTTGATGAAGTAAACACACATGCATTAATACGAAGAGAAGATGATTAAGCTAACAAGATAAATTGTAAAAGTGCTTCACAAATTGTTATCAAGTCTAGAAGAATCCTACTATATCTAATTGCCCTAGATTCTTCAACAAACATTTTACACCCTTTCCTGCAACTGCACTGAGCATGCATCGCTGTAATCATTTTAACTAATGTACGATTCTTCTTTCCCTGCAAGATTCTATTTTCCCCATTATCGTCCAGGGACTCAATGGCCTTGTCATAACAATCTACTTTGGTCTTTTGAAGATACAACCAATCCAAACCCAAAAGCATACTATATGATCCCAATGGCAGTACATTTAGATGTGTTGTTGTAGGCATACCATTTAGCTCAAATGCACAAGCTCTTACCCATTGTTGAACTCCCTTCTTAGTTCTTGTAGCTAGTGTTCCACAGGGATGCATCCCTTAGGGTCGGTTGCACGCACCTTTCGCACCCCTCGCACCCGAGATAGGGAGCCTACTGGGTGTGTGTTTCCCCAGTGTGGGGGACAAGACTCCCTAAAAGGAGTGCGTCTGGGCACCCCCCCTCAAAACTTCAGTATCTAGTATATGGTAATATACTAGTTTGTTTTGCTTTCAATTTAGATTGTAGAATGATGAATGATGATTTTAATTTTTAAATCAATGTAGATTGTAAAATGATGAATGATATAGATCAATGTATTTGGATATTTCATTATTGATTTTTTTTATTAAATCTCATGGTATGTATGAATAATGAGTATGTCATATGAATAATGTATGTATTAAAATGAATGACGAGGATGAATCAATGTATGTTATTATTTAATTCAATTACGAATTTAAATTTTATGTGTAGATCAAATTTCAATTTTCAATGTATTGTTATCCATATTACTATTAGTCTATTTAATATTTATTCTTTCATTATTAAACAATGAATATGAACTTGACTTATATATATATTAAAAATTATATACCTCGACGTCCCCTTGCACCCCCGGAATTTCCCTAAAATTTGTGGGTACTCCCACACGGCCCCCCGTGCATCTCATCGCACCAGAGTTTTGGTGGAACATTGCTTATAGCCAACTGCACCAACCCAGACTTTGCATGCACTTCTTTTCTCAAGCCACACTTATCCACCAGGTCAGGATTAACATAACTATAATTAGATCTAGGATCAATCAAAATAAAAACAAGTCGACCAAAAAGCTTACCTTCCGTCTCAATAGTGGATGTCTTGTGATCTGCCTGCTTGTTATCCACAATTGCATAAATCCGAGGAATGCTATGTCTAACATCCCCAACCGTTTGTGCCACCTGAGTACTATAGATCTAAGCCTTGCCACCCTGGTACAATGGAAAATCCTTCTTGCGATGACCTTTGCCACATATCCAACACTGCAATGGTCCCCTATCCTCACCTTTGTTCTGCTGCTCTCCAGGCTGTGACCCATGTCCCTTCTCAACTACATTAAACTTCTTGTAAGGAGCAAGATTTTCTTTCTCACCTGCATCTTGAGGTCTTCCCCGCTTCGGTGGCCACTTCCCTTTAAATTTCTCATTCCCCTTCAAATCATGCTTAGGCTCAACTTTGCGCTTTGACTGCTCATAACAATGCTTCAACTTTCGGACGACCTCCTCCAATGACCTAGGTTCATCAAACTCAATCTGGTCTTTATATGTTGCTGGCAACGCACTGAGAATCTCTAAATCTTAGCCTTCTCATCCTTGAGGTAAGGCACATATCTCAACAGCTCCAAGACCCTGCTAGTATACTCATCATTTGTCAGAGAACTCATCTGCAACTCATAAAACTCCTTAGCTTTGTCATCATAATACCTTTCCGATAGGTACTTCTTCTTGAAGAGTCTATTGAAATCATCCCAAATGAACTTTTCTTCTTGAATGCCCTTGACATTCTTCACATCTTCCCACCAAATGTTTGCCTTCCCTTTAAGACTGAAGGTGGCTATTTTGGCTTTCATGTACTCTAAATAATTATGCAATCTGAAGAATTTCTTCATCCCAAGCAACCATGCCTTTGCATCTTTAGACTTTTTCATCTCTCCATCGAATATAGGAGGCTTGAATTACTTGAACTCCTCAGGCAAATACTCACTCCTATAAGGATGATGACAGTGATGATGGTGATAATGTTTCCTGAATGACCATACATACCAGTCCTCCTGTCAGGTGTATCCAGTGAGTTGCCACCTTTGAGTGTATCCCCTCTACCCAACCTATATCCGACCTGCTACCATAGGCTCCATTAGTGTTCTCTTCCTGCTCTTGATTGATCCTCAACTGTCCCTATTTCTACAAATCTGACAAGCTCTAAAGAATCACTGCGTTGATTTCTGCCTGCCTTTCTTGAGCCCTTTCAAGTCTTTTCTGAGCCTCAAATTGTCATTGTCTGCTTTGCAACTTCTGATCTCTGCCCTGAAGCTCCTCAATGTATCTGCTATACCAGGAGATTACTAATATCCTTACTGCCCAACTGATTTGTAGGGAGAGTCACGGGAACTGTAGTCTACCATTTTGCTCGTCATCTTTGATTCTCTTCTTCCTGCATGTAGGCCATGTCAGATAAACCAAATAGATACCAAAATCAAAACCATACTTCATGACGTTCAAGGAAGGCTTATCTCATCTGCAAAATCAGTCCACATTAGCATGATACATATATAATCATAATCATATCAATATAACAACATCATGCATGACCATACCAACTGTATACCATGACCACATGCATGACAACCATAACCTTGACAACATCAGATTTTACCCAAAGAGAGCGCAACCAGCTCTAATACCACCTTGTAACTGGCTCCTCCCACATTCACCCATTTTCATCGGTTTACCCGGGGTAAACATGAGCTGAGGGTCACTATGATAAGACTCAACCTCCTATATGACTTTAAGGAAATAAAGTCAACAACTTAAGACCTTACTGACTTCCCTTAGGTGTTACAGGACCTCCAGGAGCTACCCAACCCCCCTAGGTGTCCAAACCCTAAGCTAACTCTCTTTTTCACTGACCTAGAGCCTTAGTCACTCTCTTGAAAGGCCTCCAAGCGACTTTAAACCTCAAGTTGCTCCCACAAGCTTGCTTCCCAGAGGTTGTGGACTTTTTCAGTCAGTGTTGTGCCAATGACCCCGAATTCTGGGCCACTTTTTCAGGGCTAAGACTCAGGCCTTTGCCTAGAACTCAGTGAAACTTACAGAAATGATAAATAACATAGAAACAAAGCTTCTAAACCAAGAACTTGAACAAGGACTTGACCTGACCCCTCCCATCCGGGATAGACATTCCGTCAAACACATGGTAAACATGCAACCTACAGGTCATGACTGCATATCTGGACATAGGGATCTAAAACTTATTTGAGGTTTAACAAGAAGGACCGATGCCTTCTCACAATAGTTATCATAACACCAATTAGGTCATGCATTCATTAACCAGACATTCATTAATTAAAATGTGATAAGAGCCATACTTAGATCTGTCATATAACCATGCTTATAACCAACATATAATCAGATAAATTACAATGATAGAACAACTATTAAAGCCACATAATAACAAGTATAATTACTCATCAAAGACAAGAGGAGCTTAGCTCTTATTAACCATATGTAAAATCCAACCAAGTTAGGGACTTCCACGTACCACCCGACCATAAATTGACTGAACCAAATATGTCTTTCAAGCAATCACCCTCATGCCATATTCCAAGCATGAATGTGGGATTTCATGGGATGAACCAATCCATAAACAACCAAGGGAATCCAAAGGTTAAACCACCTCCACCCTCACTATACCGTGATCTCACCTAAACCGGTCCCGAGATCACAAAACAAAACCGTGCTTAGATGCCTCAGAATTCCTTGTAATATTCCTAATTAGCCATGGCTAATTGGAATATTCGATTTTGTTCAATTTTTGCCTTCTATAGTTATTTGTAAATAAAAAAAGTGAGGACGGGGGACATAATTCACTTTTAGAATAAAAAGTCACTTCCTAGTAGCGCAACATTGTGACTTAAAGGGGAGCCAAGGGGGCCAAAGGGGGACGCAGAAATGGAGCCCACGCAGACACATGGAGAGACTACGCAGGAGGGAAGGAACACGTGGCAAGAGGGGAACCACGCAGGAGGAGGTGAGTCTTGGGATTCAGAGAGGCAAAGGCTATAAAAGAGAGAGGAGCCCCCTCATTTTGATCATTCAGTTATGTGCATTTGAGCTAGTCGTTTTGACTTCTGAGCACACTGGCTGTTTAGCTAGTCCGCAACACTATTTAGTGCATTGAGTGTCTCCGTTCGGAGATCTCACCCTTAGACCCGGGGGAATTCGAGTGCTTGCTCGGGCAAGATAGTTCCATCAGTATTTTTGCAGCAGTTTCGTTGGTAGTTGGCAGGAGGATTGAACACTCTAGATGACTGCGTAGCCTTGAGAGGGATGACACAGTTCTTTCTGGTAGCAGTTTTGGATTGGGGTTTTGCAGGAGGATTTATGCTGGGTGATTGAGCAGGGGACCAGCCATTGCCTATTGGAGGATTTTTGGCAGAGTTTCAGGCAAAGTTTTAGAGGGGTTCTTTAGTGGCAGCGCGGAGCATTGAGGAACTGCGCAGAGCCCCAAGGGGGTGATTTGCGGGGGTCAGCTATTCCAGGAAAGCTTTCTGGGTTTTTCTGGGTTTCTTGAGTAGAGCCCGATTCCAGAGTTTCAACATTTTCCGAGGAGAGTAGCCCCAAATCATTATTTGTTTTCTAGCAGCGGCAGTAGCACAACAGTTCTCCAGCAGCATCCACGCAGTTCTGAGAGAGGCCATTCTTTGCTATTTTGAGTGTGTTTCTTCACTTGCCTTGTGCAAGTCGAGGTGCCATCTTTCTGCTCACCTCCTATACTCATTTTATTGCTCAGTATAATAAAATGGCTTAGCATTTCTCACTGCATTTCTTGAGTATCTGCTTATATTCCCTGTTTACATTATTATATGCTGCACCATTGTTATTTTGTCATTTTGAGCTTCCTAGTTATTATATCATTTGCATGTATTTGGTTGGAGTTTTGTTGGGGATTGAGAAAAATTCCGGGTTAGGGATATTATAGTGGTATCAGAGCATAGATCTGGCTCAGCCTGTGGAGCTAGCAGTCTATGACACCGAGGGAGAAACCCTACATCTGTTACAGAGGTAGGAAATACAGAGACAGTGAGCGTAGGTTGGAGAAAACCTACGGAGAGGGAGACTGTGTTCTGGTGGTGGACGCAGAACAAGAGGAGCTTGTGGTGGATGCAGATCAGAGGGATCTGATGGCAGACGAGGATGGGAAGAGATTTGTGGATATGCTCCTCAAATTAGTGCAAGATCTGTCGAGGCAGATTGAGGTGATGGGGCAGAGATTCATGGCAGTAGAGGCCAGACAGCGTGAGAGCCCATGGGTTTTTCAGATTGGTGAAGGATCTAGTGCATCCCATCATTTGCCAGAGCAGCGTGATATTGCGCAGCAGGTGGCCTCGCATGTCCCTACACGCTCTACTATGCCCACGTTCTTAGGGGCAGACACAGGGGTCGGAGCCCAGCAGGAGGCAGAGCCCGGGCATATGGGCGATTATTTGCAGAGTAGCAGGCCTATGGGCAGGAGTTCAGGGATGCTCTTTCATTCAGAGACTTTGTTTAGCTCCAGCAGGATAGTAGGCCCTGCGACCATCATAGAGGAAACCGACATTACCATGATGGTGACACCCACCGTGCAGCGAGTAGATTCCACTTGCCTATGTTTGATGGTTCATCAAACAGTTCCGCGAAGTCGTGGGTGGAGAAGCTGGACATTTATTTCTAGCTTAACCAGATGTTGGAGGCAGAGGCCATCAAGGTGGCAACATTGCATTTGGATGGTGAGGCCTAGGATTGGTGGTTTCACGGGATGGTTACACTCGGGCACTCTACAATGATGACATATGCGGAGTTTACCAGGAGATTGATGGAGCGATTTGATCAGAGGGATCCAGAGTAGCATTTTGTTGAGCTGATGAGGCTCAAACATATAGAGAACTTCGATGGGTTTTTAGTCTTGGTCCCAGGAGATCAGACCATGATGTGTGCTCGTTATATTCCAGAGCTTTCAGTGACAATGGGCACCTACACATTGACTGACCACTTTTTCGTGGTCGATATCTCGGACACCAACATGATATTGGGTGTTCAATGGCTTATCACTTTAGGGAAGGTCACGACAAATTGGAAGACCCTAGAGACGGAGTGGGATGATGAGAAGACAGGGAGGCATGAGAAGATATGGGGTCAACACACATATCCACCTCAGATTGTGTTGGCTCATCGGATGGAGGCAGTCTTCCGGAAGGGAGACATAGAGTGGGCAGTGGAGCTGTGTGCATCAGAGGCAGGGACTACACGGCAGACCGTACATCCAAAGATATAGTCCATCCTTGATTGTTATGTCATAGTGTTTGGGGAGATTCCACTAGGACAGCCACCGGATTGAGGGTTTGAGCACACCATCAAGCTTGAGCAGGGCATACAGGCAGTGATCACCACCCTCTTTAGGCACCCCAAGGCCTATCGGGATGAGATTGAGCGGGCTATCCAGGAGTTGCTGGCTCTTGGGCACATTCGACCGAGCACGAGTCCTTTTGCTTCTTCTGTGGTGTTGGTGAAGAAGAAGGACGCTACATTGAGGATGTGCATTGACTATAGGGCCCTGAACAAGAAGACCCTAAAGAATAGGTACCCCATACCCAGGATTGATGAGTTGATGGACGAGTTGAGGGGAGCATGATTCTTCTCAAAGATTGATTTGAGATCTGGGTACCATTAGATTCGCGTGAGGGAGCAGGACATTCCCAAGACCACCTTCAGGTGTCACTATGGGCACTTTGAGTTCTTGGTGATGCCTTTTGGGCTAACCAATGCCCCCACTACATTTGAGTCCTGCATGAATCACAACTTTCGTAGTCACTTGAGGAAGTTTGTGTTGGTATTCTTTGATGGCATTCTCATTTACAACAGGACTTGGGAGGAGCATCTCCAACACATTGAGACAATATTGCGTATCTTACAGGAACAACAGTTCTATGCCAAACTCTCCAAGTGTGAGTTTAGGTTGATGGAGATGTTGTATTTGGGGCACATCATAGAGGTGGACGGAGTGAGAGTCCATGAGGAGAAGATCAAGGTCATCAAAGAATGGCCAGAGCCGAGAAATGTGACGGAACTTTGAGGATTCATTGGCATTTGTACTTGCGACCGGAAGTTCGTCAAAGGTTTCTCGCAGCTCGCTGCACCCCTGACAGATTTGACAAGGAAGGGGGCATTCAATTGGTCAGATACAGCGCAGTGATCCTTTGACAGGCTCAAGGAGGTTATGAGCAGCTGCCCAGTGCTTGTGTTGCCAGATTTTACGCAACCATTTGTTTTGGAGTGTGATGCGTCGGGAGAGGGGATCGACGCAGTGTTGATGTAGGGAGGTCACCCTATAGCCTTTGAGAGCCGGAAGCTCCTTCCACACGAGAGGTTGTATTCTATATAGACAAGGAGATGTTGGCCATCATGCATGCATTGGCGAAGTACCGACAGTATTTGGTGGGTAACAGGTTTAGGGTGAGGACTGATCACAACAGCCTCAAGTTATTTTTGGAGCAGAAGCAACTACAGGAGAGGCAGCAGAAGTGGATCAGCAAGATCCAAGCATATGACTTTGACATTGAGTATGTCAAGGGTAAGAACAACGTGGTAGCAGATGCCCTTTCACGTAGACCAGCCACGTTGTCTCTTATGAGCTTGGATACAGACTAGAGGGCTCAACTCTTAATAGAGTACTCCAAGGACAGGTTTGCATGTGAGGTTCTGGATGGGCAGGTGGCAGATGACAGGTACAGTGTGGTCGATGAGATCATCTATTACAGGGACCGGATCTTCTTGACTGAGGGGTTTCAACTCAAGAAGAAGATACTCCAGGCATCACATGATTCACAATTGGTAGGACATTAGGGGTTTACCAAAACCTACAAGGCCATTAAAGAGAGGTTCTCATGGAAGGGCCTCAAGGAGGACATACTCCAACACATTCGGGAGTGCGATGTTTGCCAGAAGAACAAGGGATAGATGAGCCATCCCGCGGGATTATTGCAGCCTCTTCCCATTCTGGAGGGGAAATGGGAGAGTATTTCGATGGACTTCATCACAGGGTTGCCCATGGTACAGGGCAATGATTGTATCTTTGTCGTCGTTGATCGACTGACGAAGTACGCACAATTTTTTGCCATATCCGCACACTATACAACAACATAGGTGGCCGAGCTGTTCTTCAGAGAGATCTTCAGGCTACATGGTCTTCCTAAGACCATCGTCAGTGATAGGGACAACCGTTTCATGGGCGGTTTTTGGCAGGAGCTTTTCCAGTTGGTGGGGACGGAGTTGACACTGAGTACCAGTTATGACCCACAGACGGATGGGCAGATAGAGATAGTTAACAAGTGGCTGGAGAGCTACTTGCGTAACTATGTCAGTGGGCAGCAGCGAGCATAGTTGAAGTGGCTGCATCTAGGGGAGTACTGCTACAATACTTCACATCACATGTCCATTGGTATGTCACCATTCTATGCCTTATATGGGTATCATCCTTTATCTTTTGCTAACATGATGTTTGGTGATAGCAAGGCTCCTAGAGCCAAGATTTGGATCCAAGAGAGTTAGGATATTCTCCGAGCTCTCAAGGATAACATGGCTACAGTGCAGAACTTGCGGACGCTGTATGCCGACAGGGGTCGGGTGGAGAGAGTTCGAGGTAGGGGACATGGTCTACCTACAATTACAGCCGTACCGATAGTCGTCACTAAAGCAGAAGGGGGCTAAGAAGCTCAAGCCCTGCTTTTATGGGCTGTACAGGGTGATACGCAGGGCTGGATAGGTTGCATATGAGTTGGAGCTGCCCCAAGGCAGCAAGATTCATAACGTTTTTCATGTATCATGCCTGAAATAGGCATTGGGGCAGCAGGTGACAGTGATAGATGAGCTACCACCCATGGATGATGAGGGGCATTTGGTATTGCAGTTGGAGGCTATCATTGATACTAGGGAGAGGCAGCTGCGGAGCAAGACGGTCTGGGAATTCTTGGTGAGGTGGAAGAATTTGTCGGATGAGGATGCCACTTGGGAGAGTGAGAAGATCTTGCAACATCCATCACTTCAGTTGCTTGAGGACAAGCAACATTTTGCCGGGGGAGACTGTAATATTCCTAATTAGCCATGGCTAATTGGATATTTGATTTTGTTCAATTTTTGCCTTCTATAGTTATTTGTAAATAAAAAAAGTGAGGACGGGGGACATAACTCACTTTTAGAATAAAAAGTCACTTCCTAGTAAGACAACGTTGTGACTTAAAAGGGAGCCAAGGGGGCCAAAGGGGGACGCAGAAATGGAGCCCACGCAGACACATGGAGAGACTATGCAGGAGGGAAGGAACACGTGGCAAGAGGGGAACCACGCATGAGGAGGTGAGCCTTGGGATTGAGAGAGGCGAAGGCTATAAAAGAGAGAGGAGCCCCCTCATTTTGATCATTCAGTTATGTGCATTTGAGTTAGTCGTTTCGACTTCTAAGTACGCTGGCTGTTTAGCTAGTCTGTAGCACTGTTTAGTGCATTGAGTGTCTCCGTTCGGAGATCTCACCCTTAGCCCCAAGGGACTTCGAGTGCCTGCTCGGGCAAGGTAGTTCCATCAGTATTTTTGCAGCAGTTTCGTTGGTAGTTGGCAGGAGGATTGAGCACTATAGATGACTGCGCAGCCTTGAGAGGGACGACGCAGTTCTTTCTGGCAGCAATTTTGGATTGGGGTTTTTCTGGAGGATTTATGCTGGGTGATTGAGCAGGGGACCAGCCCTTGCCTATTGGAGGATTTTTGGCAGAGTTTCAGGCATATTTTTAGAGGGGTTTCTTCAGTGGCAGCGCAGAGCATTGAGGAACTGTGCAGAGCCCCAAGGGGTTGATTTTCAGGGGTCGGCTATTCCAGAAAAGCTTTCTGGGTTTTTCTGGGTTTCTTGAGTAGAGCCCGATTCCAGAGTTTAAGCATTTTCCGATGAGGGGAGAAGCCCCAAATCATCATTTGTTGTCTAGCAGCAGCAGCAGCACGACATATCTCCAGTAGCATCCACGCAGTTCTGAGAGAGGTCATTCTTTGCTGTTTTGTGTGTGTTTCTTCACTTGCCTTGCGCAAGTCGAGGTGCCATCTTTCTGATCACCTCCTGTACTCATTTTATTGCTCAGTATAATAAAATGGCTTAGCATTTCTCGCTGCATTTCTTGAGTATTTGCTTATATTTCCTGTTTACATTATTATATGATGCACCACTGTTACTTTGTCATTTTGAGCTTCTTGGTTATTATATCATTTGCATGTATTTGGTTGGAGTTTTGCTGGGGTTTGAGGAAAATTCTGAGTTAGGGATATTACATTCCTTCACCATCCCTTGAGGAATTTTCCTATCTCCACCCAGCTATTGAGGGCTTCCTGGAGAAAAACCATCTCCATGTTGAGAAATGAAGGGCAATTTTAAATATTCGATTTCTCTTGACTGTGATAACTGCTTATGATATTATTTCTTTAGATTCTGCTCCTTATTGTTTACATGAATTATTATCATCAACCAGCTATCAAAAACAAGAAGATCAAGATGCACAGGAACACAAGATATTGGCACTATGCCAGGGAAAAAACCTCTCCAAACTGTGAGACGAAAATCCCTTTGAACTCTTTCTTATAGAATATTTATTGAGAAATTACATGACCCAAACATTGACTCATAATACCTTCAACATTAGATGGCAATACCTCCAACCATGTACCCAAGCATTATGTATCTTTTTGCAATTTTGAACAATATATCAGATTTGTAGCAAGAGTATGATAGACAATAATGATGGCCTCGGATAGGCTCTTCTAGCCTCTTTTTATCTTCGCTATTCGTGTAGATCCATCACACACACAACAATGTCTTGATCTGAGATTTGGTGATGTCAACGGAATGAAAGTTATAGGGTTGCGAAGACAGAATCTTCCGCTTCAGCATGTAGATCCACGTGATGGGAGAGATAGGGCTCTTCTAGCCCTTTGATGACTTCGATCTCTTTTGTGTTGGCTTCCTCATGCAAAATACGACTAGATTGGATCTATAACCCATCAATATACCCATATGACATGATGCCCCATATCAAATTAGACTACCATACTTGAGAGTAGGTTTGGTGATGAACTCGGATGAGGGAACAAACATCTTCATTGACTGTGGCTACCCTTCTTCTTTGACCCTTTCACTTCGCTATCCTTCATGTAATGAGCCCGGATTATTGTGTTGTGAGAAGGTGCCAACACAGCCTTTATATAGGCTTGCCTCATCACCTCTAAGTCGACGTGATCCTAGATTAGGCTGACATAATGAGAGCCTTCCAGAATTGTCTAAACGATTTATTTTAAGCAATTTCTTTCCATCAAATCCGTGGGTACATGTTGGAGTATTTCATTGATGATCTAGATGGATTTTTGACATACAATAATTACATTTACACGTGTAACAATACATGCTTGTCTTTCTTTTATATGAATCATCCTAAGGCTCTTCAATTGGAGCCACGATTAGACCAAGACAAAAATAAAACAAATTTTTCTTGATACCAAATTACATCGTTACAATATTTTACATGATAAAGACCGAACCTAGTTACATTATTTTCAACACTCCCTCTTAACTAGGGAGGTATTCATACATACATGGTACATGGACATTCTCAATACAAGAGTTCTCATAAGCAAAGAGTCGGATTAGTTATCCATCTGTTTTAGCATCATTTCAACCAACATTGTTTACATATAGCAAGGCCTTCACTAACCTCTTTATCTCTCAAATAGATCAGAGCACAATGTTGGCGAGACCAATGACTTATAGACACACTCGTCATTGTCTCTCTTAGGGTCATACCCACCCGGGTGTTCTCCGAGTATGCCCTACTAGGACTATTTTCATCTTGGGTTCCCAGCCCTCAAGAATATCGGTCCTCTTGCCCACTCTTGTCTTGGATGCCCTACCACATCCTCAAAGAGTGTCGAATGCCAAATGATTACACAATCCTGCATTCTTTCTTCCAAACTGAAGACAAGAATGTCGTGTCTAACTCTCCCTCTTAACCAGGGACGAGTTCCAAGTTTCTCTTCACTCAGAAAATTGCTCAAGTTCCTTTACTCATAGGAACCTCCCAGAGCTCCCTCTTACCCAGGGACTCTATCATCAATGCTTTATAGGGTCTTCTAGTTGACTGATGATCCATTTTCTCATCAATTTTCTCCGTATGTAGGGTTTGGCCATCCATCACTTTCCTCCATCATGTCATTCCTTCTTTCTCGGAAAGTATCCTCCTTGGCTTCACATTTGGGGCTTCCTTCATAGGGCCATCTATCTTCACCTTTTCTTCAACGGTGATTTCACAAGGTACATAGTGGTGATAATAGATATCCTTCACAACTCTCCTTACCTTGGTCCTGCACACATACCCAAACCTTTTCCAAGAGGTCAGACATCAAAAACAAATCACATATAACCTTTTTGGTGATGGCCTTCTCCAGTGACATCTTCTTGTAGGTATCAACATCCCGCATACATGTTGAGACATCTCCCACGATATTTGATGTTAAGGGTTTTCATCTTTTCAGATTTCCATCAAACTCTTCACATCTTTCCGGGAGATTTCCTGGTCAAATCTTCCTGATCTTTTTGGATCTTGATTGCCTTCATCATGGTTGCATATTTCACGATCTCTTCCATTCTCACACCTTCAGGAGCTTTCAATCAAAGTTTCTTAAATTGTGGTCAACCACCTCATACTTCATATGAGGACATATTATGTTGATTCCATCTAGTGCGACTTATGCCTCTCTGCATCCTTTCAGAGGAGGAGATCCTTTTCCTTCTGATAATGCTTGATCCATGTCAATTGCAACCATATATCATGACCTTACAATATTAAATACAAATACAAGCATACATGCCTCTAGGTCATCTAGGCTTCTTCCTTGATTGAAAAGATCTTCAATCCCTAGATTTGTTTCATTTCTCAAGTCATCATCTCATGAATTCCAAAAGTTGGATTTCATGATGAGACATTTGTTGCTTTCCCAAACTAGGGGATCCTCCGTTGAAGTTTTTATCAGAGACTCTTCGGGATCTAGTATATCCCCATCTGGCAAATGTTTCCTTTGACTTCTTGTCCTTTCCTTTAAAGTCCAATGAGGTTCCCAAGAGCTATGTCCTTCATGCTCGATTGCCATGGATTTTGTCCTTCATGATTACAAGCTCTTGTTTCCATGATGCCATGATGCATCTTATCATCATGAACATATTTGTAGGAGATTTGGAGCTTGTGATAGGACCCTTTTGTGAGGGACACTATCTTACTCATAGTAGAGGTCTGTTACTTCCTCTTTCCTTGGCCCTTTTCTTTAGCTTCCTCCATCTTTCTGGTGATATGAGCTCCTTTCCATAATCTTCCCATAGCACTGAAAACTGTCTAGTTTGAGGACCAAACTTCCCTTCTCGTGGTTTAGTCTTTTAACCTTCAACACTTTTGTCCACAACTTATCCTTTCTCCATTTTGCACAGGTACCATAAGTTGTTAGATGAGGAAGCTTCCATGTCCCAAGGACACTTGACATCTTGCTTATTAAGAAAATAAATGATTGTCTTCTTATCATCTTTCTCAGATCTCCCAATTGAGATCTCATGAAGATGACCTTCTTTGCTGCATTTCAGAGAGTACGTCTTCTAGCATTTCAATTAGGTCACTGCTGCACCATGAGTGCAATCATCCTTGTTCCTTCACCCAAATCATCATTGTTGTACCTTTATTGCACCGAGATCTCTGTTGCTTCTTCATTATGTCAACGAGGTCTGTTGAGATCTTCACTGTGACAATCATCATGATGACTGATTCATCATGTTTCCATAAGTACTAGCATCATCATTGTACCTTAAGATCATAAGCCAAGAGAATATGTCGAGACAGTAAGCATAACTGAGAGATCACTGTGATCCTCATGCTGAGACAATGAGTCCTTTCTAGATCCTTACCCTTTTATTGATGCCGAGACGGTAATGGATAATGTGCACCGAGACTACTGTGATTAGGACTGCGTCTTTGTTTTCACCAATACTGTAACCAAGTATAACATTGCACTGGGATCTGCTGAGGGTATGCAAGGTAGTAAGAGCACAAATACACTTATAAATATGCTGAGACTATTAGCCCAAACTTCATGCCAATACTGTGTCCTCAATCGCAGTCCTCTCTGCTTCATCCATCCGAGATTTACTAGGTATGCCGAGATAGTATGTCGAGACTGCAGATCTAGCTATTGTTGCTCATTATGTTGAGGCTGCTACAGGGATACCACTGATATATATATATATATATATATATATATATATATATCAAAACTGCTCTTTGTTATGAGAGATCAATCCATCCGAGATTGTCATCACACGAATTATGCTTGTGCCTGAGAATGTATCTAGTCCAGAACTCAAATGAATGTTGCGTCCTTGTCTGAAGTTATTCCTGCTCCATGCATCTGAGGTCATGACTGCACCTAAAACTTAACTGAGGTGCAATCAAACCCTAATGCGGATCTGCTCCTTCATGCGGAATTTCGAAGGAATGCGAGAACTGCCTTTCTACGCTGACCCATAATTGCTTGATCTTTTGATTGATGAGGTTTGTCAACCATAGCCCAATGCTTGCGAACTGCTACATGAGAGAGTTGATCTTCTTCACGCCCTTTGTTGAACCACCCTCTAATATAATGTTGAGAAATAAAGGGCAATTTTAAATATTAGATTTCTGTTGACTGTGATAACTGCTTGTGATATTATTTCTTTAGATTCTACTCCTTATTGTTTACATGAATTATTATCATCAACCAGCTATAAAAAATGAGAATATCAAGATGCATAGGAACACAAGATATTGGCACCATGCCAGGGCAAAAACCTCTCCAAACTGTGAGAGGAAAAACCCTTTGAACGCTTTCTTATAGAGTCTTTATTGAAGAATTACATAATCCAAACATTGACTCATAATACCTTCAGCCTCAGATGACAATACCTCCAACTATGTACCCAAGCATTATGCATCTTTCTGCAATTCTGAACATTATATTAGATCTGTAGCAAGAGTATGATAGACATTAATGATGGTCTCAGATAGGCTCTTCTATCCTCTTTTTATCTTCGCTCTTCGTGTAGATCCATCACACACACAACAATGTCTTAATCTAAGATTTGGTGTTGTCAATAGAATGACAGTTATAGGGCTGCGAAGACAGAATCTTCTACCTCAGGATGTAGATCCATGTGATGGGAGAGATAGGGCTCTTCTAGCCCTTTGATGACTTTGATCTCTTTTGCGTTGGCTTCCTCATGCAAACTACGACTAGATTGGATCTATAACCCATCAATATACCCATATGACATGATGCCCCAGATCAGATTAGACTACCATACTTGAGAGTAGGTTTGGTGATGAACTCGGATGAGGGAACATACATCCTCATTGACTGCGTCTACCTTTCTTCTTCGACCCTTTCACTTCGCTATCCTTCATGTAATGAGTGAGGATTATTCCGTTGTGAGAAGGTGCCAATGCAACCTTTATATAGGCTTTGCCTCATCACCTCTAAGCCGACGTGATCCTAGATTAGGTCGACATAATGAGAGCCTTCCATAATTGTCCAAATGATTTTATTTTAAGCGATTTCTTTCCATAAAATTTGTGGGTACATGTTGGAGTATTTCGTTGATGATCTAGAAGGATTTTTGACATACAATAATTACATTTACACGTGTAACAATACATGCTTGTCTTTCTTTTATATGATTCATCCTAAGGCTCTTCAATTGGAGCCACGATTAGACCAAGACAAAAGTAAAACGAATTTTTCTTGATACCAAATTACATTGTTACAATATTTTACATGATGAAGACCGAACCTAGTTACACTATTTTCAACGCTCCACCCCGAATCCTTGGGATTTTCCTCAGACCACCTCACCCGGATCCAAAACCTTCCGGCAATCCAAAGGTCAACCAAGAAAGAATCCCATCACACCATGTCTATTCGGAAATGGAAAAAAAGGCTAAAGCTTTTGTTGAAACTCGATAAAACCCATGCCAATGACAACAAATGAACCAAATACACACATGCAGATACCATGCATGCCAAAACTAGCTAGGAAATCATACATGCAACTTGTTGCCTGCAAGTATTCCTGTTGAAGCTACTTGATCCAAGCTTTCCTTGCTTGATCCTTGATTTCGTTTGCTTTCCTTGTCCTTCCTTTGCTTTCTTTGCTTTGCTTGCTTTCTTTGCTTTCCTTTTGCTTTCTTTTCCTCTTGGTGCTCTTCTCCTCTCTGAAACCAATTCCAAAACTCAACTGGCAAAAGGATGACAAAACGCTGTGAATTGATCCTCTGATGCCTCTAATTTATTCATTTTCCTTTAATTTCCTGCTCACATGCAACCTGTGACCTTTAACCTCCTTTTTCTCCCATTTTCCTTTATTTTCATAATTAAAATACCAATAATTCATTTTTTCCTTTTCAAAGTCTTTGCGATTTCCTTTGCCAATTTCTGCTTAGCCATAATACAGAACAAGTGATACCCACTAGAATACTTCACCCAACATTTAGCTTGGAATAAGTGTCCCATGACTTTGGTCTTATTATTCCTTTATTAACTTTATTACATGAACTTTCAACCTAGGGCTGTTTCAATATCATTCTTTGTAGGACTTGTAGATTTCTCTCTAACTCCTATCATGGCAAGAAGCTTTATTGTTTATATACCAGACAATAGAGATGTAACACCAGTGACAACACTCACCACTAAGGAAAACTCTACCTCAAATCTGGTGGCAAACTCTTCCACCTTGGTGGATGCTGCAACACCCTTCTCCTTTCCCTTCTTATTGAGGCAGTGAAAGGCATAATGATCCATCTTTTGACAAACAAAGCATCTCATTTTTCTCATATCCTCTTGTACTCTTTGATTCCCCTTCTGCTGCCTGGTCCCACTAGTGGACATCTTTTTGGTTTTCTTCTTGCCCTTCATTGCAAGGGAAACATTCTCCTCCTCATCAACCCCACCATGTTGGTTGCCACTCTTGGAACTCCTCTTGGTCTCCTCATGGATGAAATCATCCCACATCCTCCCCCAATCTGGAAGATGCTCTATAGCTACAATGCCATTAATGAATCCATCCTACTTCTTGGGAAAACCACTCAATGTTGTCATGACCAACTAGTCATCAGGGATAGCCTCTCCCATTGCAACCAACTCATCTCTCACCTGTCACGATCTTGGTAAGGTGTGAGGTCATTGTGTTAGTCTTGGTCATCTCAGTGTTTCTTAGTTTCTCGCATAACAGCATCTTCCTATTCTCATTGGTGCTTTGGTAAAGTGTTAACAAGGAATCCCACATCTCATAGGCAAACTTCTTCCCTAATACACAAGGTATAAGGTAGTATTTAACTGCGTCAAGAAGGATCCTCTTGGCCTTTACATTGAGCTTGTTGAATTCTGGCAATTGAATAGGATTAGTAGGTGGTTGTATTGCACTCTTAACAATATCCACAACCCAAACTCCTCAAGCAACAAAACTATCCTCTCCTTCCATGAACCAAAATTTTCAGCCTCTCTCAACCTATCCTCCAACCTCAAACCAATGGCCATATGAACCTCTCAACCAACACAACTTCTCAACACTGAAAATGAGTAAACACTCTCCCTCTCAACCACAAATCTCTAGGTATATAGGCTGTTTTCTGCTTGCTAGTCACACTTTATCAACGGTAGGTTCACTTGGTTCTCTGGTACCATGTAGAAAATCTATGTCATGTAGCCCCTCATGATGGCAATTTGTTTTGCACATCAAGTTTGATGCCCAAACCCCATGTTCATTGTTGAGTTTTAAACTTGAATATAAATTCAATTAAAACGCTAGAAGCTACCACTACTCTTTCACATTCAGATGATAGCTTTCACAAGCATGCACAAAAATTTAGACATTGATTTTTGGTCAATCAAACCTTTAAAAAAACCCCAAAGGGAAAACTAGTAGGAAGAGTATTTTATTTGCTTTTATCTCAGAGAAATTTATAGCATTAATTACACAACATGGTACTTATCTCCCTCCTTAAAAGTCAGATCAATTAATAGATTTTCATGCCGATGTCTAGAAATTTGTGCCAAAGTCCAACCCACCTCTACATTGGATTTCATGCCACTGATCATGATTCAAACCCTCAAAAATCATACCATTGACAACATTTCAGGCCCTTGATATTCATGCCACTAATGAACTTTTTCTGCCTAAATTTTCATGGTTCAAACCCATAATCTCTGCCTTAAAATGCATGCTGTTAAATCCGAATTCTCTACCTCAAAATGTGTGCTGTCAGACCAAAAATTAATGCAATCTGATCCCCTCGAAATTCATGTTTCTAGTTTTGAAAAGCACGCTGAAGATAAACTATTGTACGTAGGTTTTCGTGACACTGTCTCAGCTTTGAAACTCAGGTCGCTGTACAATTTTCCCTTGTTGTATGATCTATCCTTCAACAAAATGCTATCTCAACGTTCTCCTTGCTTCTCCTCTCCTCTTCTCCAAAAGCTACACATAAAGAATGAGCCCCCATTTGCCTTTCTCCCCCTTTTTAGTCTTCATAAGGATGAGAAGACCTATCCCTAAGGTCAAGGGTTGAGATTATATCTCAACTTATCTTGACCAAGGGTGGAGATCTAATCTCCCATTGAAGCCTTCTCATGTCTCCCCCTTCATTAATGACCCCCTCGAGTCACTTTAATAACTTGTTGTACCATGTACTTTTTGCCTCATAAAGTCACTTTAAAAATATAAAGTTACTTTAATATTATAAAAATACAATGTACTTTCAGATCTCATAAAGTGACTAAAATGTCACATGAATTTAACGATCTCATAAAGACACACTAAAAAGGTGGGTCTACTTGTTTTCTTAGGCATAGGCAAAAAGCACTAAGAAACTCTTCCCTTGTGTTGAAGAATGTAACTAGGTTCTTTCTTCATAATTGTATAATGTAATTTATTTTTCAAATTTTTTTTTATAATGACTTATAAAAGCATGAGTTTCATGCTTCAGTCATCACGTTTATAGGTCAAAGCCTCCATTGTAGGCTTCTAGATTTTATATTGAGTCAATAGAGTCATTAGGCCCTTCTTGGGCTTTTGTATCATGTAAAAAGTTCTATTTTTTAGTCAAATAGGTTATTTGACACCTCCACACCAAGTCGATCCTATGATGATGAAGTCGGCCTACATTAGGACAATTCGACCCACAAAAGAGGCTATATATAGGTAGGCAGTTTGATTCATTTGCTTACTCACTCATCAAGTTTGATACACAAGAAAGAGAGGCAGGAAAAGGTACGAAATTCCAAGAGAAGGAAGAAGATTGAAGGAGAAGACAAAGTCAAAGTTTTTGGCCATCTTTCTCTCATACGTGCGAAGTTACTGGGCTATTGTTGGGGTCAAAATTCTGAATTCTACTACAGGTCGAAGTTTTGTTGTTGCGGTCGAAATTTTGTTGCTGGGGAGGTCGAAATTATGTTGTTGACAAGTTGAATTTCTAGGTTGAAGTTGCTACTGGGAGAAGATCACTTGAAGAAGAAGGAAGGGCTGACTTGGTGATTGGAGGAAGCTTGTGTCTAGGTTAAAAGAGTCTTGGACTATCTCATCTTGTCTTTGAATCTAATGAAGGAAGAGTTTTGGTTGGGTTTTCCCCTTATAAGGATTTTGCCCCGGTTATCTACCTACATCTTGTGTCTCTTGTTCTTGTGATCTTCATATACACATATATTGGTAATTGCTTGATGAAACATAATATAATAAAGAAGTAAAAGAAGCCAACATAATTCACAAGTAATTATCAAAGAAGAGGAATCAAACCCTAATTACTACTAGTGTTGATTTCTCAACATGGTATCAAAGGTACGACCAATGGAAGTCAGAGATCACTTTGTTGGCTCAAAAACAAAGGATACTCCCTCTATGGCAAGTTACTCGAAGATGGGATTCAATATCATAAGAATTGCAAGAAGCTGGATTGGAAGGATCTTCTACAACCTATCTAAGAAGGTCAAAATCAAAGGATTCTTCATTGTGCTTACAGCTACTCTTGATGATGACAATGCATGGATTATTGATAGTGGAGCATCAAGACATATGACATGAGAAAGCAGTCAACTTCATACACTATCAAAGGAACAATCATCTCATGCAGTGGAGCTAGGAGACAATAACAGTTATGCAGGCAAGGGCCTTGGGTCTACATCTTTGAAGCTGGAGAATGGAACAAAACTACACTTCAACAATATACTCTATGCTCTAGGTTTGAAATAGAATTTACTTTCAATTTCTTGTTTAGAAGATAAAGGAGATAGGGTTTCTTCTGTAGATGGTAAAGTCTTGGTTTGAGGGAAGGATTCAAGCGTTGAAAAAGCAAAAGTTATTAGAGTTCGTGAAGAAAGACTATATAGAGATATAACATCGTCGCCTCAAGCCCTAGTTCACATGCAAATCAATCCCATCGAACTATGGCATAGAAGATATGGGCATATACACTACAAGATCCATTCCCTTTCTTAATCAAATGGTAAATGGTATCCCTAACATCAAGGAAAATCATGAAGGAGTATGTAAGGGATGTGCTTTGGGAAAGAATACAAGGAAGCCTTTCACAAGTAGTGATACAAGGTCTAAAGAAATATTAGACCTCATTCATTCCGATGTGTGTGGGCCTATGTCTAACAAATCACTTGGAGGCCATCTTTATTATGTGACCTTCATTGATGATCACTCTAGAAAGACATGGCTCTACCTTAATCAAAAGAAAGATAAAAACCTTGAGATCCGACAATGGTGGGGAATACACTTCAAAATAATTGGCTGCATATTGTAAAGAAGCATGTATTAAGAAGGAGCTCATTGTTCCCTACAATCCCGAACAAAATGGAGTTGTCGAAAGGAAAAATAGAACAATTGAAGAACACATATGAACTATGATATTTGATCAAGATCTTCCAAAGTTTCTATGGCGTGAAGCAGCTATGACAGAAGTATATATACAAAATAGAAGCCCTCATAGAATTCTTGAGAATATGACACCTGAAGAAGCATTCACAGGGAAAAGGTCATGTGTGGACCATCTTCGAATCTTTGTGTATCCCGCATACATCCATGTTCCAAAGGACAAGCGAAAGAAGATAGATTCTACAAGCATCAAAGGAATCTTCGTTGGCTACAGTCTTTCTTCAAAGGCATATAGAATCTACATTAAGGAAGGAAGACAAATTGAAGTAAGCAGGGATGTTATATTCGATGAGAATCATGCCTATAATAGATCCAAGGGTATTCCAATTGATTACGAGGATGAGGAGAGACCACCATTTGAAGAAGAAAAACATCATGATGAAACAACTCCTAACCAAGAAGATGAAGGACCAAGTGAACCGATTCAACCTATGATCATACCCGAAACAAGGAAAAGGCTAAATTGGCTGAAAGCTACTCTTGAAGATGCTGAAGGACATGGATTTGTTAAAGGAACAATTAGAGAAAGCAAAAGACCAAAAAGATATGTAGGATATGGAACATACATAACAAAATTGATAGAAGCTGAACCAACTAGTTTTGAAGAAGTTGCTCATCAAGAGGAATGGAAGAAGGCAATGCAAGAATATTAATCCATCATGAAGAATGGAGTCTGGGAAATCATTCCTAGGCCAAAGGACAAATCATTTGTCACCTCAAAATCGATTTACAAAATCAAACATGTGATTGATGGAAGTATAAATAAATACAAAGCTAGATTTGTTGCAAGGGGTTTCTCTCAAAAGGAAGGTATAGACTATGAAGAAACCTTTGCACCTACTTCTAGGTATACTACTATAAGATCTTTGGTTTCACTAGCTACTATAATGGTATGGAATATTCATCAAATGGATGTAAAAACAACTTTTCTGAATGGGACCATCGATGAAGAAGTATACATTGAACAACTAGAAGGCTTTCAAATAAATAACAAGGACACATGTTTGCAGACTCAAGAAATCCCTATATGGTTTAAAGCAAGCTCCTAGGGCATGGTATGCAAGGATGGATGCATATCTCTTAAGAATTGGGTTTGTCAAAAGTTTTGCAGATCCAGGGTAGTAAACAATGAACCAGTCATTATACTACTTTATGTAGATGATTTTCTTATTATGGGTGTGGAGCAAGAAGTTGGTGGCAACTGAATTCGAAATGAAATATCTAGGACTTATGCACTAATATTTGGGTTTGGAAGTTTGGTAGAAACCTGGAGAGATATATATGGGTCAAGGTAAATATATAATCAAGATTTTACAGAAATCCGGTGTGATGGATTCCAAGCCTATGATTACTCCCATGATCACTAATCTCAAGATGTTGAGCAACTTTGACTCTAGTCTTGTCGATCCCACTTATTATCATAAGTTGGTGGGTTCTCTAATGTATCTGGTAAATACAAGACCTGATATATGTTTTGTTGTAAATATTCTTAGTCAATTTCAGTTAGAGCCTCGTCATGACCATTGGATAACTGCTAAGCATATTCTTAGATATCTCCATTGCATTATACATTATTGCCTAAAATATGATGGAAATGAAGTTAAGTTGACAGGTTTCACAAATTTAGATTGGGGTGGCAGTGAGATTGATGGAAAAAGCACTACCGGTGGATGTTTTAGTTTGGGAGCTGCAATGATCTCATGGATGACTAGAAAAAAATATCATTATGCATTAAGTAGTGTCAAAGTTGAATATGTTGTTGCATGTGAAGTAGGAAAGGAAGTTGTTCAGTTAAGAAAACTCTTGTCAGATTTTTTTGGAAAGCCTTTGGATCCTACTATAATAAATTGTGATAATCAAAGCAACATCAAGATGTCCGAAGGCCCCATATTCCATGCAAAGACGAAGAATATCAACAAGAAGTACCACTATATTAGAAGTTTGATACAACATGGGGTCGTAAAGCTACAATATATTTGAACATATGAATAGGTAGATGATGTGCTGAAAAGTTTCTTCCAAATCAAAAGTTTGAGTATTTTAGAAGCATGCTTGGTTTAGTTGACATTGTAGGTTTGGTTGATAAAGAGAGATGAAGCATCTAATGGTCGATGCTTGGGAGGACATCTGGCCAGCCTATGTGTGTTTGATGTCCTGATCCTGAAGAGGGAGGGTGGCGTTGATCTTGGAGCTTTGACCTTGGATAAGCACCTAGATCCCTAGGTTGATGGTTAGTTAGTAACCTTGATGGTACCTATAGTGGAAAAAAGCTCTAGTCCATCTTAGTCCCACCCGGATAGATAACCCCGATCAAGTATCTAGTCTGTGGCACTGAGTGTGCTTGAACTCTTCATAGTTCATGTGTTTTTGAGATCTTTCATGTACTTATGTGTGTGTATATATATACACACCGCTTTAGTTAAGAGGGAGTGTTGAAAAACGTAACTAGGTTCAGTCTTCATAATTGTATAATGTAATTTATTTGTCAAAATAAATTTTATAATGACTTATTAAAGCATGGGTTTCATGCTTGGGTCTTCATGTTTATAGGCCAAAGCCTCCATTGTAGGCTTCTAGATTTTATATTGAGTCAACAGAGTCATTAGACCCTTCTTGGGCTTTTGTATCATGTAAAAAGAAATATTTTTGAGTCAAATAGGTCATTTGACACCTCCACACCAAGTTGACCAACATTAGGGCAATTCAACCCACAGAAGAGGCTATATATAGACAGGCAGTTCGATCCATTTGCTTACTCACTCATCAAGTTTGATACACAAGAAAGAGAGGCAGAGAAAGGTGTGAAATTCCAAGAGAAGGAAGAAGATTGAGGGAGAAGAGAAGTTCGAAGTTTCACATGCGAAGTTACTAGGCTATTGCTGGGGCCGAAATTTTGTTGCTGCCAGGTTGAATTTCTAGGTCAAAGTTGCTACTGGAGAACATCACTTGAAGAAGGAAGGACTAGATTAGTGATTGGAGGAAGCCTGTGTCTAGGTCCAAAGAGTCTTGGACTATCTCATATTGTCTTTGAATCTACTGAAGGAAGAGTTATGACTAAGTTTTCCCCTTATAGGGGTTTCCCCCTGGCTGTCTACCTAAATCTTGTGTCTCTTGTTCTTGTGATCTTCATAAACACATATATTGGTAATTGCTTGATGAAACATAATATAATAAAGAAGTAAAAGAAGGCAACATAATTCACAAGTAATTATCAAAGAAGAGGAATCAAACCCTAATTACTACTAGCATTGATTTCTCAACACTTGGTACCTTTTTCAACAAATGACCTAGGGGCAATGTTTCTCCCATTGGGCCATGCTGATTTGGTTAGGGGTGATTGGTATACGATGTTTACATTGTGCCCTAGGATGGAGTGATTGTATTTTTTATAGAGCAAGTTTGAATTGTTTATTAATTGGGGCTTTTCACCCAAGAATAGGGTAAACAATTATAGTAATGTTGAGTTGTAATGTAGGCTCCATTAGTGAAGGGGTTTCTTGTGATGAGGATCCACTTTGATGGGTCTCCACTCAACATTAGAGCTCAATATAATTAGACAAGTATGTGAGAGACAAATCATTAACATAGCAAGCTCATTTGAATCTTTTCTAGTGGAGGAGAAATTCAACCAAGGAGAAATATGTTCATCTTCATCTTTTTTCATCATCATTTATGCTCTTCTTGATGTTGCACATGTGAGTAAGTTGTTTGATTGAGTTTAATTAATAGTTGATCAAGCTATTTGATTGAGTTCACTGCAAGTTGATTGAAGTTTTACCAAGCCGCATGTGCAAATTTGACCACAGATTTGATTGCAGGGCTGAGTTTGACTAGGACGAAGTTTGACCACAGAGTTGATTTTTGATTGGTTTAACTAGCATTAACTAAGAAATAGTTTGAGCAGGGTATTTGACTTGTATTATTGGTGCAAATTTCTTATTTTTGAACCTTGCTGAAAGACAATTTATCCTCAAGAAAAGATTGTCGGTTTTTCTCCCAAGGTTGGGTTTCCTGGAGTAAAAATCTTGTGTCTATTGTGCATGAATGCTTTTCTATGATCTTTACTCTTTCCGCCGCATTTACTATTGAGATTTTTTGTGTATAATTATTCAATAATATCCGTGGCATGAGAAAAATTGTTTGAAAATCATTAGGAAGTAATTATCAGAGCTTAAAATTGTGTTATATTGCACTTTCCATAGAATTTCAATAGTAACAACCATAACCTCCTCTTGCCCATGCAGACAAAGCTAAAACAATTTTCAGATTACTCTCGCAAATCAAAGGTTAATAACAATTTTTCTTTCTCAATTTAACGATTAGCAAGGATCCAACCCGCTCACTCAAGGTCATCTCCTTTTCTATTCCCCATAGAAGGTAACATCTCATTTCCAAGAAAGTTTTTTGTCTTTCGTATCCCCCTTTCCTAGGGTCATTTACCATACTTAAATATACTTCAGCTAAAATAAGGGTTAGGGGTAAAAATGTTGAGGTCATAAAATGGATGTTTGGTGAAATAAACCTAGCCCCCTTGGTCCTTAACACATATGTCAACTTAGGAATCATCATGGAAGTGTTTTAGATCAATATTTCCCTCCATTATCTCACGAGGAAGTAGTTCTATGCTAACTATCCTCATTGAGAAAAAGTCCTTTCCATTGGGTATAATTTCCACCACATGATTAGCATTCATTTAAGCTACTTCCAAAACCTGACCTAGGTTAGTGTGGGTCTTGGGAAACATAAATCTGCAACAAAGGTTATTTCTTTTAAAGAACATCATACTACTTCACTAAGCCATATAATCACAGAAGGGCATCAATCAGAACTAAAATCAACATAGTACATCTTTTAGTGCTTAATGAAAAACATCTTAATAATGCACAAATTCTAATCATAAATGATGCATCAAAATAGTGATTCATAAGTGAGTACAAAACATCATATTCCATGCAACAAGCTAAGCAATATCTCTCTCTAGCCTTCATAAGAAGAATAATGTCCAAATTGGAATTTAAAATCATTAGAAGCATGAACTAAACAACGAGATTCACTGTCAATGGTGAAAGAGCAAATAAATAAAATGCATAATGATGGGGTGTTATGCTAAGTTGAAAAACAAAGCCCCAAATGGAGCACTCCTCCAAGGAAGGTTTTCACATGTCACATTAGGGTTTGTCCAACCCCCATGGTGGTATGCCTTCCAAGGTAGGTGTCCTTGTGTTAAGTGCTTTCGCTCCAAGATGATGCAACTTCCAATTTTGGTTGCTCAGTTTGATCATTCCTCAATTTGTGTGTAAGTTACATCCTCCCAAGGTTGAGTGCCCAAACTCTAGGTGCTTAAGGCCTTTCTTCAAAATGGTTATTCTACATGTGCCAAATGCCCATCATCCTCAACAAGTGCACCATTGTAGAAGATGCCATATTTGTTAAAGGGGTCATGTCATCTACCATGTCAAAGAATTTACTTCCCTAACACTAATCCTAAGACAAGCATATGCCCAATTTAAGCTATCCAAATGTAAGTAAAAAATAAACATTGGAAATGATAAATCACAAGCCCTTCACATCCCATGAAGTGCTCCCCTAACTAGGTGAAAACAAGGTTGCTAGAGCACATACATGAGTGGGAGCATCTTTGGAGCGTCATTTTCCAAAAAACCTTGTGAGTTGAGTATCTTGGGAGTGTTTGTTAGTGTATTTAATTTTATGATAGAAAAAAATAATTAGAATGCTAAATTAGTTGCATAATATATGAAAACATGCATATTTTTCCTATTTATAGACCAACTTAGATCCATCTTAACCCCAGATCTATCAAGCCCCGAGAGGGATCAAATCTCTCGAGGTGCAAACCTCTTTTTGAGTGCAAAACTTTAGGAAATGTTTGCACCTCGAGAGATTTGATCCCTCTCGGCGCTTGATATATCCAGGGTTAAGATGGATCTAGGCTGGTTATATAATACTATATAATATCTATATTTGTCTCTATGTGTATCTTTCTTATTCCCTCTCTCTGTCCCCTTCATCTCTGTGTCTATCTCCCTCTTCTCTCTCCCCTCCCTCTCTTCCCAATCTTTCTCTCTCCCCCAACTCTCTCGATCTATCTCTCTCTGCCTATCCCTCCCTTTGTATGCCTTTCTCTTTTTCCTTCTCTCTCACTTGTTGGAATTTCTAAGTTTGACACGTTAGAAACCCTTCATGCACTTTACTGATTTATTCCTACCTACTTGTTCTGTTATAACAAGTTATTTGCAATGTAAATATTGAAAATAAACACTAGTGCATGCTCAACATATTACAGATCATCAACTGAAGGAAACAAAAACAATCACACGAAATGACACCGTTATTTTTGGACCAATGTCCCTGGAAAACCCAATATGGGAAAATCGGTGCAACTATCTGAGGATTTTCTTATTAAGCAATATCAGAGTATAATCTGGGTGCCAAATCCAGCCTACCCAATAGAGAATTTCCTTGGCAGTAATATCTCTCAGTTTGGGACAAATTTCCCGGCTGAAACCCCGGATAATTCTTCTAGCAGCTCCTCAGCTCCAATCTGCCCCAGAAACCCTAGTGTCTACCTTTTTGGACTGCGTCAGCCCCTCCCTGCCCAGTGCTTTCTCTGCGTCACCCTGAATGGGTCTGCATCAGCCTTAGGAGGCCCTGCATCAGCCTTCTGGCCCTCTGCGTCAGCAACATTGGCCTCTCTAAGGCTCTACGCAACTCCCAGATGCCTCTGCATGGCCCTGCGTGAGCTCTAGCTACTACTGCGTCACTCTCTCCGACTACTATGCTGCTCTCTCGACACTATCTCTACCTCTCTGTCTCTCTGTACTCAATTCCCCTCAACTGCAACTCCGATCACTGATTCTATCTCTCTTAGCAAACCTTGCTACAGAGAATAGAATGACTGATCACTTTGGTGTGTTCTCCAAGTGACCCTTAAGCCTCCTCTTATACTTTCCTCGTTGACATATCAACAATCGAGATTAAGTCCCTAATCAACGACTAAGATTAGATCTGGCTTGATCCATGTCTTTTGGACCATTCTAACACAGTGTCATATTAATACACATTAGTATTTTATTTTCCCTAAGTTTAGATGTAGGGACTCCATTAAAACTATTAATTATTTTAATATCTCCTAAATTGTTTAGAATCTGCCCAAACTCTTTCTGGGTATTGGAGATCTCATGTGCCCCAACCTCTCCACCAAATTTCGTGGCTAGAGCACATCCGATGCTACCCCAAATCAACACTCCCTCTTAGCAAGGATTGTGCTCTAGCAATACTCCTCACTGAGTATTACTCCGATCATCTGGCATCGGTCCCTGTGTTGATGCTAGGCCTATTGCCCACCATCCTCTGCACTGTTGTATCTTGTACTGTTGCCCATGGTACTTCCACTGCCACTATGCATCTGTACGACAACTCCCTCTGCATCTGTGATGCTGCTGGTCCTTTCTCACAACACTGCATTCGCACTACACCTCCTCTCATCATGTTGCATCATGTTGCCCATTGCTACAATGCAACTCAGTTACTGAGAAGTAAGTAACTAATCTCCCAACTCTAACCTCTTGTTGGGCTAGAGACCCTCCTGATGCTGAAGCTCCCTTTGCTGCTGACAAGTGCTCCATCTCTGACCTTTGCACTGCTGCAACAACTTCCTGCATCTCGCACCATTGCACACCTCTGTGCCATCCTGCACTGATGCAACACTCCCGTGCCTCTTGCACTGCTGCAGCCTGCTAGCCTCACACTGTCTCGGGACTCCTGCACTATAGCTCTCTCTGCCGCTTCATCCGCATCCATCTCTACTTGATTCAACCAGTCTAGCTACTCCTCTTCGGGGCTCCCGTAGCAAGGTCTAATCCAAGAGGCTGGGTACCTCGAGGATCCTGCCCCTCATTGCTTGTAGTCTGCCTGACTACAACTCGATGTCTCCTCACTTCTGCTCAAGTGGTGCGTGTGCACTCATGGCACAGTCTTCGTCTGTCAAAACTTCCTTCTCTACCCTTGCTGGCGCTGCCTTAGTCTCGGAATCTCCCTTACTCTTCTTCCTTGGACACTAGGTCACATAATGACCCCACATTGGAAGCACTTGATCTTGGAGAGGTCCTTCTTCTTTCACTTTTCCTGCTTTCCCTCAGATGCTAGGGCAACATCTTCCTCCTCTTGTTTGACTTTGATCCCCTTGCTGCTGCTACCCGTCTTCCACTGCCATCTGATCTCTTCTTGGCGAAGAGCAGCCCACATCTCATCCCAAGGTAGAAGTGTCCCTCTGCCTAGTGTACTCTGGACAAATACCTCCTAGTCTTCTGAGGCTGCATTCAGAGCCGTCCTCACCAAAAATTCCTAATCCGGCGTGGCTTCTATAACAGTCAACTGATCTCGGATCTCATTTAGTCCTCTAAGGAAGGTGTTAATCAGTTTTCCCTTCTTCACTTGATACGACCTCAACTGATTCTCTAGTAACATTCTTCTCTACACATAAGTATGCTGGTACAATTTCTTGAGGGCCTCCCATATCTCATATGTTGTTTCCTTCTCGGCAATGTGTGGTACTACATGGTCCTTGACCCCGTCAAGGATGATGCTCTTGGCCCTCGCCATTGCCTCCTCGTACTTGTCGTTATCATTGGGGTCGACTGTGATAGCTATAACCTTTAAGGCGAAGTTCTTGACATGATTTCTATCAAGTACAGATAAGATTCTGGCTTTCCAGATTGCGAAGTTTGATTCACCGTCCAGTCTATCCCGGTCTCTTACTCCTTGTAGTGCCATGATGCTCTTCTACTTCCCTCCTGGAAGTTTTTGATTTGACTCCCTCTAAGTCTTGATTTCCCTCATGGAAATCCTTTCGCCGATGTTGAGATGCCCCTTACTCTGATCGTCTGTGTAACCGCACCATTGATTTGGGTTTCTCGTTTAGAAACCCTCATTAGCAACTCCCTCCTCTTGGCCTTGCCCTGTCAGGTACTATTCTAACTACAGTACCTCACCAACGCCACTCTACAATATTCCCACAGCGTTTTAAACCCCAACAACCTGAAGGTGAGAGCTCCTAGGCTTTGCGCAATCCCAGCACTAGCAACCCAACCTCCTCAGCCAACTGCATTAGCCCTCCTAGGTTCTACATGGCTCTGCATGAGGCTCCCTTTGCCTTCTTTAGCCTCTGCACTGCCTCTTCCTAGCTCACCCTTGATGATGCAGGTATTGCGTCACCCTTCCCTTGTTGCTGCTCTGCTAGAAACAACGTCTGTCACCTTGGGACAGTTGCTTTCTGTTGTTATTGCTCCGCTCGGCTGATGTCCTCAGTCTTCCTGTGATCTGCAATCACACTCTAATACCAAGTTGGAATTTCTAAGTCTGACACGTTAGAAACCCGTCATGCGCTTTACTGATTTATTCCTACCTACTTGTTTTGTTATAGCAAGTTATTTACAACGTATATACTGAAAATAAACATTGGTGCATGCTCAACATATTACAAATTATCAACTGAAGGAAACATAAACAATCACACCAAATGACACAATTTTTTGGACCAATGTCCCTGGAAAAACCCAATGTGGGAAAACTGGTGCAGTGATCTAAGGGTTTTCTTATTAAGCAATATTAGAGTACAATCTGGGTGCCAAATTCGGCCTACCCAACAAAGAATTTCCTTAGTAGTAATACTTCTCAGTTTGAGACAAATTTCTTCGCTGAAACCCCGGATAATCCTTCCGGCAACTCCTCAGCTCCAATCTGCCCTAAAAACCCCAACGTCTACCTTTCTGGACTGTCAGCCCCTCTTTGCCCAGCGCTAGCCCTCTGTCACCCTGAATGTGTCTGCGTCAGCCTTAGAAGGCCCTGCATCAGCCTTTTGGCCCTCTGCGTCAGCAATGCTGGCCTCTCTGAGGCTCTGTGCAACTCCCGGATGCCTCTGCGTGGCCCTGCATGAGCTCTAGCTGCTACTGTGTCACTCTCTACAGCGACTGCGTTGCTCTCCCGGCACTATCCCTGCCTCTTTGTCTCTCTGTACTCAATGCCCCTCAGCTGCAACTCCGATCACTGATTCTATCTCTCTTAGCAAACCCCGCTTTAGAGAATACAATAACTGATCACTCTGGTGCGTTCTCCAAGTGACCCTCAAGCCTCTTCTTATACTTTTCTCGTTGACATATCAACGACTGAGATTAAATCCCTAATCAATGGCCAAGATTAGATCTGGCTTGTCCATGTCTTTTGGACCATTCTAACACAGTTTCATATTAATACACATTAATATTTTATTTTCCCTAAGTTTAGACTTAGTGATTCCATTAAAATATTAATTATTTTAATATCTCTTGAACTGTTTAAAATTCGCCCAAACTTTTTCTGGGTATTGGAGATCTCATGTGCCCCAACCTCTCCACCAAATTTCATGGCTAGAGCACATCCAGTGCTACCCCAAATCAACATCACCTCCCCAAACACACATGCTCCCTCCCTCTCTTTGTCTCTCTTTTCCTCCCTCGCTCCCTTTGTCTCTCTCTTCTTCATTCTCCCCTCCCTCCAACTATATCTCTATCTCCCTCTGTCTCTCATTTTTCTCTTTTTCTCACCCCCCAAACGTACACACTCTCTTTCCATCTCCCCCCCCTCTCTTCCTTCCTCTCCCACCTCCCTCTATCTCTCCCCCCCATCACTCTCTCTCTCTCTCTCTCTCTACCCTCCAACTCTATCATTGTCTCTCTCTCTCTCCTCCCTCTTTGTCTTCCTCTCTCTCTCTTCTCCTTCTATCTCTATCTCCCTCTCTTCCTTTCTCTCCTCTCCCCATCTCTCCCTTGTCAGTCCTATCTCTATCCACCTCTATCTCTTTATATCTTTGTTCTTTCCTCCCTCTCTCGCCCCCCTCCAACACCATCTCTCTCTCTCTCTCCCCTCCTTTCTCTCATCTTTCCTGTCTCTTCCTCTCTCTCCTTAGTTAAAATGGATCTATGGTATTTCTGAATAATATTATTTATGTTTAGAAAAAGTTTTTCCAAACTATTTATGTGATTTTTCCACAAAAGTTTTTTCTCAACATTATAAAAGCTTGCACTCAAAAATATTATTTATATTATATAAATTCCACATCTCTATATGTAAAAGTATTCTCATTTTTTATTTTATTAAAACCTTGATTTAATTTCTATGGGATTATTTTTAGTAGTTGTGAGGATAGAGGGTTTATATCTCACAAGTAATTAAAACTTTTTTTCTTTAAATTAATTAAAAAATGTTATAAAATAAAATATTTATAAAGTGTGTTGATTGTAAAATAAGTTCAGATATTTGGGCATGTAGTATTAATAAACCATGGTATTGGCCCATGTTATTGTAACAAAGCCTATTTACAAGTTAATAATATCCATGGCAAAGTGGGGGTGAATATCCTTGGTTAAGAATTTTGTTATATTGTTATAAAATATTCTGATTGTAAAATAAGGTATGATTTTTGGGCATGTGATATTGATAAGACATATTATTGTAACAAAGGGTATTTCAAGTTAATAATATCCATGGTAAAGTGGGGGTGAATATCCATGGTTAAGAATCTTGTAAGTTTATTGTAGATATTAAGCTTTTATGCGTTTATTAATGTGTATATATATGATTTTCTTTTATCCAACAAATTGTTGCCCCGAGAAGGGTTCTCCAGCCTAGTATGGTAGCTATGTTGTAATGTAACGAGTTGTCTTTAATGAGACTTGGGTTCTCCAACCTAGTATATTAGCTATGTTGTAATGTAACGAGTTGCCTTTAGTGAGACTTTTTGGAAACTTTTCTGGTGGGAAAAGCTTTTCTGATCTAATTTCTCTAAAATCTAACTGGAATTTATTGAATTCACAAGTTTGATGAGTAACCCCTGCACAATCCAAGTGCCCTAGGGGTTTTTCAGAGTGTTGAATCCATATATACAGTAAAAACTAGTTTAAATAAGAAAAATTAAGATCTCACCTCAAATTTTTTCGGCATGGGAAAGTCCAAAAAATCGCATTAAAGACAACTCGTAATGTAATGTCTAACATTTTGACTAAGTCAAATTACATAAAAATAAAAATAAAATTAAATCTAAAAATATAAAATTAAATAAAAAAATTAATGTAATGCAATGTAAACATTTTAACTCTGTCAAAATAAAAATAAAAAATAAAAATAACCCTATAAAAATAAAAATGATCCATGGTATTGACTAATGGTATTCATGCAAAATGTAAGCCTATTTAAAAGGAGAAATTAAACCAACCTAGATCCATCTTAACCCCATATCTACCAAGTGCCAAGAGAGAACAAATCCCTTGATATGCAAACATATTTTGTAGTGAAAATAGATTTGATCCCTTTCCAAGCTTGGTAGATCCAAAAGATGGATCTAGGCTTGTTTGTAATTTTATTATTTAAAACAAACTCAAAATATAACAAATGGAATGTTATTATTCTTATTACTTTTAACTTTTTATTATTAATTGAACCAATAATTAAATGTTTACACTCATCCCCAATACAAAGGTTTATATTACTTTTAACTTTTTTATGTTTATTATTTTTTACTTTTTATTATTAATAAACCAATTTCAATGATTTTATTTATCTATTTATTTTTTTTGTGCTAAGAATCCCTCTACAACCTAATAGAGGGGAGATTGTAGGTTAATGAAAATTTTGATGTCCGCGAAAAATATATAAAAAATAATTAATTAATTAAATGTGCTCACCCAAAGAGGGAATGTGTAGGTGTATGAACATTTTTGAATGTCGCGAAAAAATATAAAAAAATAATTAAATTAAATAAATGCTAGCTTCAATGTTTTATTAATGTAAAATGTAAATGAATGTGAAATAATTTTAATTAATGTAAAATGTAAATGAATGTGAAATAATTTTATTTGACAATGATTTATCTTGGTCATCTTAATTTATAAAAGAAAAATTAACAAATGAAAATTAATAAATTGGATAATTATAAAGTACAAAACTATGGGTTCTTACAAAACCATGGGAAAAAATTAATAGATTAAATAAATATGAAGTACAAAACTATTGGCTATAACTAAACCATGGTCAATAACACTTTTCTTAAAAGCTACTTTAACACAATCAAATCTAGTGACTAAAAATGAATGATTCGGTAAGTTATAGACTTAAGTGATATTTATATATAATATTTGTTTTAATAGAAATTAAAAAATTCATAATTTTAATGATGAACCACAGTGGGTGGTTCGAAAGTGTGGACCAATACTTCAAAATGTGATTTCATAGGAAAGAAGTCTTTTTTGTACCATATTGAATCACATAACCTAAATTAGAGAATAGTTTTAAAAATCAAATAAATTAATAAAAAATACTAATATTAAAACACAGTCTAGTTTATAGATGAAATGAGATTTTTCAAAGCATTTTTTTGGTTAATTTTAATCAAAATCTGGTAGAGGTTTTTAAAAACTTGAGTTCAAGCTGTTTAATCTATAGAATTTGAGTGTCCCAAGGGTTTTGCGGGCTGTTAAATCCATTTATGCTTTCAAAAATGTATTTAAAAAAACAAAAAATCACAATCTTGCTTGAATTTGTATGGCTATATTCCGTTTCAAAGACCATTTCTTCTATAAATTCAACTAGGCCTAATAGTAATGTAAGGTAGTTAACTATGACTATCAATAATAAATTTATTATACAAATTATATCTGTGGTCCAATAAAATAATTAAAATGAATTTTTTTCACATGACAGAAATAATATTATTGATATTACATTGTGTAATTCATTCTACGTTCCATTTATATGTGATGAGTAAAAACATATAATTTACATTTTACTACAAGGAAGAAATGAAATTTTTCACATAACAGAAATAATATTATTGATATTACATTATGTGTAATTCATTCTATGTTCCATTTATATGTGATTCAGCCTAGAGGCTCATGCTACAACACAATATGATATACCAATAATTTCACCATTAGTGTCCATGCTAAGGAGAAGTAAAAATATTTCACTCTCACTCTCAACCATATATAAAATATTCCAATGTCCATATGAAAGATCATAATCTTATAACAACGTTATAGAGAAATAAAGTAGCTAAAAATTAAAAAGGAACTATATATACATTATATAAAGCAACTAAAACAAATACATTTTTATAGCTAAAACATTTTAAGCCGTCTTAGTGCTTTATGCCCAAGTAAATTTTGATCCATTTTATACCTTTAAAAATGCACCATAAGCACTAAAAAATACAGTTGGTCTCTTTATATATATATATATATATAGAGAGAGAGAGAGAGAGAGGATTTTGCACTCTAAAAAAAGTTTTTACATCAAGAGGTTTGATTCCTATCGACTCTTGTTAGATAGATTAGTGGCTAAATATGGATCTATACTGGTATTTAAAACAAAAATATATTTATAACAAAAAATATTTTACTGTCAACCATAAGTAAAATATTTCAATGTCCATA
>APFE030903337.1:17283-40293 GCA_000404065.3 Pinus taeda | reverse complement strand
AAATATTAATAATAAAAATAATTAAATGTATACATACTGGGAAAAAAGTATGAGGGGGCATATTTTAACATTTTAATGTGGAGAAATTGAATTATAAATAAAATATTTCAATGTCAACCACATATACTATACAAGCTTAAATCCATCTTAACTCTGGATCTACCAAGAGCCTAGAGGGATCAAATCTCTTTTCACTCTAAAAGATGTTTGAGATCCATCTTAACCTCCGGATCTACCAAGAGCTTAGAGGGATCAAATCTCTTTTCACTTTAAAAGATGTTTGCATCTCAAGAAATTTTATCATTCTTGGGGCATGGTAGATCCAGAATTAAGATGAATTTAGGCTGGTTATAAATAAAACTATAAATATTAATTGATTTAATAAACACAAATATCTATATCTTAAAAATTCATTGAGCCCTTTAACAATAGTTATAGTAAATAATAATAATAATACTAATATAAACTGTCTACACAAAACAAAAATGAAAATTAACCATATAGATTAAAAAAACTACAGTACAACTTTTTTAATATTTATTTTAATTAAATATTTGTAAAATGAATATTTAAAAGGAAAAACCATATCCTATGGATATATTAAAATCTTCAAAGACAAATATTTCACATCAAACTTGTTTAATATTGAAAAAATATAAATTTGATGTGTTTATTTATAAATATTTATCATGTATGTGTAAATAATATCTTTAAATCTATTATTATTATTATATTAAATCTAATGTTTTTTTTTTTTCTTCGGGTAAAAAGTTAAGTTCTATTTTATATTTACAGAAAGGAAATTTTACAGTCATGGAAACTTGCCAATCAGGGTCAGCGGTTGCACCCCGGACTTCTAATGATGGAGAGCTCCCTCGCAGGGGTAGCTTCAGCTGAAGACCTATTACTTTTTCCAAAATTGACCTCATCTGTCCAGAGAGGCCTAACAGACAGAGGCTGGAGCCACAGACACAAAATTGACACTTGACCGCCCACGCAGGGGCGTCTTACTGATATTAACTGAGGATAATGGCTATCAGACAGCCATATCTGAACCAACAAGGATTTTTCCGAGTAGAGAGAAGACCACAGACCTTTCAAAAGAGAACAAGACAGGGACAGAGCTGTATTTTGCCTGATTACATAACTATTGACCAAAATTGAATTACCCGAATTTGCATTAGTTCTGGGGTGGTGGTTGGGAAGCTTCCAGTTGTGCCTCCGCCTCCTCGCAGAGACTTTTGTCTTCCACAATGTGTGCCCATCCATGCCCTTCCTCAACGCCCTCCCACAGTGCCTTCCACGATTCCTCCGTGAAGCCGAGAGGTGCGGGACCCAAAGATGGCGGGGGATGACGCAGAGGTTCCTTCCCTTTGCCGTCGACTGCCAGCACTGGTTGCACCGTTGATGCTTCCCCGACCTCCTCGCTCTGTGGCAATGGAGGTGGCGCCACCGGGACTTCCTCCTCCTCTGGCAATTTAGTGAATAAGACTGAGATGTGAGCATTGATGCCCACATTCTCCTCCGCGCTGCCCAGAGTGAAGATGATGGAGCCGAAGGCCGGGAGTCCCTTCTCTCCCTCATTCGCTCGACCAACCTCCAAGAATTGACTGCCCTGTAATGGTGTTGCTTTTGCCCTCCGGTGGCAGTAGCAACAGCAGCAGTGATGATGCTGCTCCTCCGCCGGTCGTCGAGAGGAGGACCCTCTGCCTGACCCTCTCCTGCAAGACTGTCTCTCTCGACGTCTCGCCATAGTGCGTCGTTCCTGGTCTTTTGCCAATTGAGGATTGAAACCACAGTGCCCGGAGGGGGAATTCGACGTTTGGGCAACCTTCGGATCCCAGACCCCTGACAGATTAAACCGTCGCTCACCCACACGATACCGTTCACTGCAAGAATTGCAGAAGGTCGCCTCCGTCCAGGCGGAGCCAAAATGACAGAATTTCCCCCTAATCGAATTCCTCTGCCTCTGCCAAATTCCCTGCTCACTCTGGTTGTGAATTGGCCACCCTCCATCTTGCTTATGAATGCACATACTGAGACCTTGGTTCGAGCTTGCCTTAATGGCTTTCTGCACCTCCTAGCTGCCACTGTACTCGGCATTGAATGCCTGTAACTCCGCCCTTGCTTCTTTATTCCTTGGTGTCTCATTACTTACCCCTCTGTCGATGGCACGAGTCATCACATGCTATGCATGTGTCTCGTTCGCCTGAGACGTGGCTCCACCCGCATCCGGGATATTTAATCTATTGTTAATATTAATATACTATAATATTAATATTATTAGATTCAATAACTTTGGATTAATAATTTGAGGAAAGGTTTGCATCTATAAGGATTTGATCCCTCTGGTGCATCAGATCGGGAGTTAGATGGATTTGGTATTTATTAATTTTAACTTTTCATTTTTCTTTAATTGAACCGACATTTAAAAATGTTGACAAACATTTTTACATTACACCTACACATCCTCCTATAATAGACTGTAAGCACCTCTCAAACCAATGAATACTACATAACTATAAAGTTAAAAATGTCATATAGTACATTAATGATTAATTACTTGATCCTCAACCACTAGCAATGACAAAGAATAATCATTTGCTTATATGACAAATAGAAATGACAAGCAATGTTCCACCATCACTTATATTAGAATCATCATTACTAATATCATCCTTCATTCTTTGCGTCTTGTCTAGCCTTTTTGTCTACCTTGATCCTCTAGGGAAATAAGACAATAGCACCCAATTTTGATTAATTCAAGCTTTAAAATATGGTAGAAAATGATAACATGCTTAATCAATTATTTTTGTTTGAGTGAAGGGTACATTTTTGCTAAGGCCATGACAGAGAAGTTCAACAATCAACACCACCCACATCAAGGTACATAAAGGGCTTGGTACTTGTTCCCGCTCAAATTGTACGTTAGAGACAGTGAAAGCTTTAACCCACATTGTACAATCTAAATGGAACCTCAGTATGTCACCCATTGTCACCTCAACAACTTACTTAGCCTCTTTCAGCCATTTCTCCTCCAACTTTAAGGGGACCTCCCCTATTAGGATCATGAGGGCTTAACTAGAAGAGTGCAGGGTGATGTCAAAAATAGGATTAGTGAAATAGTGTTTGGGTTTTTTATATAGATAAAGAAAAAGGTGATGGAAGGACTTGAACGCTAATGCTTGTATCCTTCAAGGATGATGGAGTCAAGGTGAACCAAGTGGCAAAATGAGATCCTCTTAGGTTGATATTGCCAACTAAATTCAAGGGAGTGGGTTTGGTCTAGCATAAAAATTGTCCCCATTGTTTAACCTCCCTAATAACTTTCAAATATGCTTAGGAGCGACCTTTCTTCTGAGTGGCATCTCTAGCCTTCAATTTGTGTGTCTAGTGTATATGAGATCCTACGTAATTCAGAGCTCCCCTCTAGATACGATTTAGTTGCTTGGACCGACCCACCTGCAAGCAAAGAAACTCAAGTGGAGTACTAATTGGCTCATTCCACATAGAATATTAACCCCTCAATGACAGAAATTGTTAGCCTTAGCATAATATTATTGATTATCGAGAGTAGTTAGAAGAGTATGCATTGAGACATATCAAGAAAAATAAAAATAATTAAACCACATAAAAAAGCCCTCAACAAAATTTGGTCTCAAAGATATTTTCATTAATTTCCAAGGCGCAAAATGCTCTCATGATCCAACCATGATTACAAAATGAGGAAGACGTCTTTCTAGGAGGAGGCTTGAACTCTTTTACAATAAAACATTATTATTTTATATAGAGGACTTAGTCTGGAAAGACCAAGTTCTTTTCTAAATTAAAAAAGAAAAGAAAAAATAGACATTATAATAAATTTTTTCTTCTTTCTTTCATATATAATGATCAATTAATAATGAGGCCCCATAGATTGCTCTCAGCAACAAACCAACCAAAAAAAACGAAAGGCACAACGAACTAACAAAAAATATGAAAGGCCCATTCCTTGATTAATTCGACCCTATTGAAGTGAGGATTTTGTGTTATTTAATGAATATTTTTCTGGATCCATCACATAGGATTTTGTGTTATTTAATGGATCTTTTTCTGGATCCGTCACATTAGGAATTTGTCATGGATCCATCACTTTTGGAAAAATATTACTTAAGTAATTCAAATTCTCGACCTTGTTGAAATGAGGTTAATTTGTCTTGGATCCATCACTTCCGGAAAAAGATTACTTAAGTAATTCAAATTCTCGACCTTTTTGAAATGAGGTTTTTGTATTGTTTAATGAATCTTTTTCCTGATCCATCACATGAGGAATCATTAGGAAGTGATTCCTAATGTGATGGATCCGAAAAAAGATTCATTGAGTAATTCAAAATTTTTCAATATATTACACTTTGCACTCTATTTGCCCAGATCCATACCAAAGACTTTACCCAAAGACATTAACATCTAGTTTGATGACGGCTTACTCACAATGAAATAATGCCTCGGGAGATGTGAAATTTGTTATGGTTCGGTTAGGTGAGCCAAAATTCCTGGTGAGCAATAAAATAATATAATGCTCGTTCGCATGCTAACTTGACGGTGCCACAATGGAGTTTGGATGGTTTTCTTCCCTTCCTCAACTACAACTATGCATAAATTCAGGCCCATGGCCCTAGCTCTAGCCACCACCTCTTCTTCTCGTGGAAATAGCCCCTCTGTATCCACCAGTCATGGAAAATCCTTATGGTGGATAAATTTGTTCATTGATTGCTGCACCAAATTTGTCCATCAAGACCTCACGAACCATCAATGACGCTTGTAATGCAATGGCTAGTTTTGTGCTGGCTTGGTTAAGAACCTTTGGCTTCCTTGAAAGTACCACAGTGGAATGTGGCTAGGGAGCGACGAACAAGATAATGGCTGTCACGCCCCTATCCCGGTGTTAGTCTTCCAACCACACATAGGCGGGTGTGACACCGCTGTACTTTTTCTTTTCACCAATACTTGAGTACACGGGGTCTACGCCTACTTCAATACTTAGTCAATTTTCCAAACAAGTGTTCTTTAACAATGTAGCAGAATAAACATTCATCAAGTTATCTTCTTCAATTATATTTTATCAATATGCAGCGAAAATCACAATAGCAACACAAGTATGCCCACACATACTTGGGAGGGGCAACTCCCGTAAAGTCTATCCAATCAGTTTATAATAAAACATCAATAATTTACAAATGTACAATTTTACAGCTAAGTCGTGTAACCAACCATTCAGTCTGCACACTCAGACAATTTTACCAAAGTCCACCAGGAAACCGTGCCCAAGCCGTGCAGCTTGTGCTGCCCTTTGTCTGCGCTAGAAACCCCAATGTAAGTCTTGGCACAACTTGTGATGCCTTTGTTCAATGTCCACTCGAATCCACGCACACCGTTCAACCGTTGGTTAACATTGTCGTGCTAGTTCTATCCACGGCTTGCACCTGTCGCAATACAACCTCTGCCTGACCCTGTGTCAAAACAGTACAACCAAACTTCTGTGCACACTCAGCAAGTTCGCCCATCAGCATGGGCGCATGACCCGCACACAATGCGGTTTTCCCGAGCACCCATTCACCCAGTCCGCATCACGACATCGCACATGGTCTCAACCTCCACTTGGTCCACCAGTGGCACTACGGGTCACTCGTATCAAGAGTGGGCATGCCCGACTGCTCATTGTGTTGCCTCGCCTGGGCACGCGCCTGCTCGAACACCTAACTCGGGTCGCCCGGTGTGCTTGCCCGTCGCACACTCCCATCACACATCTCGTCATACATCTCATTGCACGACTCGTCGCATATAATTGACATCCACCTCCGAGTCGCCTTTAACCGAACATATTGACCTGAGTCACCTTTAACCAAACTTGGTCACCCGCACACTTCCGTTGTGACCGCACGCCTTTAACCGCAATCGTCGATTTTTTGACTCTCTTGGGCACTTGCCAACTTGAGGCCCTGACAATGGCCCACTTGGAAACGCTACCTCCACCATCGCCAAAAACACAAAGTCTGTAATGACTGGTTCCTAAGCTTGTGTATTCAATGAAATTCGCTTGCAGTTGATTCGATCAGAACTTATCTGCCTTCTTTGGAACAGAGGTTTACCTTTTTTGAAAACAGTAACACCCGTAGCTCAGTTGCGCTCCATACAACCTTACAACATTACGTGTCTAAACTGAAAGCAGGGGTGTCCCATGGTCAAAAGGAACCAAGCTGCTAGAAACATCGTGTGCTGTTGTTTAAACTCCAAATAGAAAAAAGAAAGGGCCAGGTCTGCTATGTGATAAAGGCTTTCACTAAGTGTTTTGCTTGTCACAGGTTTCCTCTCATGGTCCAAATGGCATAGAGTTGATTGAAAATGACATCCTTACAGTTGGTTCCTCAATTTTATTCCAGGCAAGGTTGAATTGTTAACTTTTTATACCAATGTCTCACCAATAAGGACATCACTGATAGCACAGACAACACAAATATATCCAGATTCTACTATTTCAGCTAGGACTTTCATAAATTTCTCATATGCAATGACCTCACTGGCTTTGCCATGGAGTACCATGTGCTTCAAAGTATCCTCCAGATTTTGCTAATTCTCTTGAATTAAACATATTTTGATATGTCGAAGGCAGTCCTGGAACCCTTTCAGATGCAACAACATCTACATGTTCATGGTTACAAATCATGGTAAATGCTTCACCAATAAATGTGAAAGTAACATCATTTATATCCTCGTACTTTCAAATTTTTTTAATGATTGCTTAAATCTTTCTTCTGTTTGTGAAAATTCCTAACCCAAAATCCCAACTGCAACAAACTGATGTTACTTCTCCTACTTGATTAAATCATGCAAGTTATTTACTATATTCTACAGTAAATTTTGAAGAAAATACATCTGCAGCCTTCACTTAATTTACATATATATGGAAACGAAATACTGAGCAAGAAGGAAAAATACAACACATAGGACAGTTATTTTTGGACAAATAGTCCCTGGAAAAATCCAACTTGGGAAAACTAGTGCAACAATTCTGAGGGTTTATTATTATGTAGGAGAAATTCTAAGTACAATTCTAGGATGCTCAATTAGCAATCTGATACAGAGAGAATACTGAACAAAAGACTGGTGAAATGATCTCACCCTGTTACTAGAGAATTAGTGACTAATCCTGCTGCTTTGGAGGCTCTGCGTCATCCTCTTGTTGAAATTTCTAAATGTTACCCATTAGAAATCCCTACTGCATTATCTAGTTTATTTCACCTACTTGTTTACTCCTTAACAAGTTATTTATTCATATAAATATTGGAAATAAAGACAAACGCATCCTTAACTCATATACAAATCAGTAACTGAAATACTAGACAAACACACAAGGGACATCGTTATTTTTGGACAATCGTCCCCGGGAAAACCCAATGTGGGAAAACCAGTGCAGCAGTTCTGAGGGTTTTATTGTTATGCAGATTTCTTGAGTGCAACTAGGGTGTCGAACTGGCTCACCCAACAGAGATTTTTACATGGCAATAATAACTCTTCTTAGAGACAGATATTAGCTTCTCAGCACTAGTTTGTCCCACAAAAATCCTTTCGGCGCTTCTCCAAGTCTCTGTGCCAGCCCTACTAGCTTCTGCATAGCTCTGGAACCCTTTGTGTCAGCCTTCTGCCTCTCTGTGTCAACTCTCTGACCTTCTGCGTCACCCATGCAAGCCCCTTTGCCTCTGTGCAGTCTCTAATTGCCTCTGTGTGGCTCCTACTACCTCTGCGTCAGCCTCTTTAGTCTCTACGCTGACCCTCTGACACTATCTCTACCTCTCTGTTATGTACTCACTGTGTCTCACTGCAACAAATCACTTGTTCGACTTTCTCAGCAGAAAATCAAACTGACTGATCAATCTTGGTGTATCTCCAATTAACCCTCAAGCCTCCTCTTATACTTTTCCTGTTGAGTCTTCAACGACCGAGATTAAGTCTCTAATCAACGACTAAGATTAGGTTTGGCTTGATCCATGTAATTTAGAACCGTCTCACCCAGTTTTATATTAATACCCATTAGTATTTTAATTTTCCTAAGTTTAGACTTAGGAACCCCATTAAAAATATTAATTATTTTAATATCTCTCTAACTGGGTGGAATTTCCCCAAGCCATTTCTGGGTCTTGGAGATCTCATGTGCTTTAGCCTCTCCAATTTTCATGGCTAGAGCACATCCGATGCTACCACAAATCAACACTCCCTCCTAGCGAGGAATGTGCTTTAGTAATGCTTCACTATTGAACATCACACTGATTCTTCCAGCACTGGTACCTGTGTTGATGCTTGGCCTGTTGCCCAACATCCACTACACTACTGCTTCTTGTACTGCTACCCATGGCTCTGCCACTGTCACTGCTACATCTGTATTGCAACTTACTCTCAACATGCTACATCATGCTGCCCATAGCACTGCCACTGCTAACTGCTTTACTGCAACTCAGTTACGGAGAAGTAATTGATCCACCCAAATACTGACATCCTTGTCAATCCGGAAGCCTCCTGATGCTGAAGCTACCTCTGCTACTAACCTGTGCTCCCTCTGCGCTGCTGCAAACACCTCTGTGCCTCTTGCACTATTGCAACCACCTCTGTGCATCTCGCACTGATGCAAACACCTCTATGCCTCTCGCACTACTGCAACCTCCACTGTGCCTCTCGCACTGCTGCAAACACCTTTGTGCCTCTCGCACTGCTGCAACCCCCATTCAACTGCTACAAACCCCAACACTCTAGCACTACCTTATCGCTTCATCGCATCTTGCTCCTAATGACATCCGTCATCCTGCTATTGTCACTCGAGGCTCCTGTACCCTGATATGATCCAAGAGTTTGGGTACCTCAAGGATCCTGCCTCTCATCTTCTGTAGTTCTCTTGACTACAGCTCGATGTCACCCCACCTCTTCTCTAGAGGTGCATGAGCACTCATAGCACAGTCGTCATCCATCTCGACTTCTTTCTTCGCCTTAGCCGAAGCTGCCTTGGAGTTAGAAGCCTCTCCCTTGTTCTTCTTCCTAGGACATTGGGTTGCATAATGACCCAACTCCCCACAATGGAAGCACTTCACCTTGGAGATGTCCTTCTTCTTCCTCTTCCCTTGTTGTCCCGCAGATGCTAGAGCCGCATCCTCCTCCTCCTCTTTCTTGATTCAGCCCCCTTCACTACTACTCCCCGCCTTGGTCAACCGTCTGATCTCTTCTTGATGAAGAGCTACCCACATCTCTTCCCATCCTGGAATATTAGCCCTGCCCAAAATGATTTGGAAAAATGTCTGCCGCTCCTCGGAGACTGCATTCAGGGTGGTCCTCACCATGAATTCTTGATCTGGTGTGGCCCCTATGGAAGTAAGTTGGTCCCGAAACTCTTGCAATCTGAGGAGGTATAGATCTATTTGCGTCCCCTTTCACATCTGATACGATCGCAACTGATTCTCTAATAGCATCTTCCGCTACACGCAAGTGCCCTGATATAATGTCGTCAAAGTATCCCACATCTCCTTTGTCGTGTTCTTCTCGACAATATGTGGTACGACATGATCCTTGACCCTATCAAGGATTATGCACTTTTCCTTCGCCATTGCATCCTCATGGGTCATACTTCTCATTATCAGCTGGGTCTACTAGAATAACCACGGTTCTCAAGGCAAAGCCCTTGATGTGATGTCTATCCAGAATAGACAGGATCCTGGCCTTCCAGATGACAAAGTTGGAGGCCCTGTCCAACTTGTCTTGATCCCTCTGTCCGTTCATTGCCATCTCCGCTCCTCTTCTAGACTCCCTCTAAGTCTCGACTTCCCTCTTGGAAGTTCTCTCCTAGATTCCCTTTGAGTCTCGATTTCCTTGTTGGAAATCTTCCCGCCAACTATCGATCTGATCCTCTTTGCAACTACAACTCAGATTAGGTTTTCTTGACTAGAAATCTGTCAAGGAAGCAACTCCCTTTGCCTTGGTTTTGTCCCATTAGGTACTGTTCTACTTCGAGAGCAACAACACCCCACCAGCTTCCTAATCCACAATTTGCCCATAGCTCCCTATGCCACAACAACTGAAGAAACTGAGCCTTATAGCTCTGCGCAATCCCAACAAAGGCTGAAATCGCTCCTCTGGCCAACTGTGTCAGGGCTACTTGACTGAGTAGGATGACGTGGCTCTATGTGAGGCTCTTCTGCCTCTACGCTGGCCCTCTCTCTGGCTCGAAATGATGACGTAGGCCCTCTGCGTCACTCCTCTGATGCTTTCTACTTAGGAGCAGCTCTGTCTCTTGGGATAACTGCTACTGTTGCAAATACTTCTGATTATGTTGGTGCCTTTAGTCCTCCTGTGATTTGCAATGCTCTGATACCATGTTGAAATTTCTAAATATTAACCCATTAGAAATCCCTACTGCATTATCTGGTTTATTTCACCTACTTGTTTATTCCTTAACAAGTTATTTATTCATATAAATGTTGGAAATAAACACAAACGCAACCTTAACTCATATACAGATCAACAACTGAAATACTAGACAAACACACAAGGGACATCGTTATTTTTGGACAATCGTCCCGAGAAAAACCCAACGCGAGAAAACCGGTGCAGCAGTTCTGAGGGTTTTATTATTATGCAGATTTCTTGAGTACAACTAGGGTGTCGAACTGGCTCACCCAATAGAGATTTTTACACAGCAGTAATACCTCTTCTCAAAGACAGATATTCAGCTTCTTAGCACTAGTCTTTCCCACGAAAATCCTTCTGACGCTTCTCCAAGGCTTTGCATCAGCCCTGCTAGCCTCTGCGTAGCTTTGGAACCCTTTGTGTCAGCGTTCCGTGTCACCCACACAGGCCCCTCAGCCTCTGCGCAGTCTCTATCTGAATCTAAGTGGCGCCTGCTGCCTCTGCGTCAGCCTCTTCAATCTCTGCTTTGACCCTCCAACACTATTTCTGTCTCTCTGCTATGTACTCACTGCCCCTCGCTGCAACAGATCACTTGTTTGACTTTCTCAGCAAACCCCGCTCAAAAAATCGAATTGACTAATCAATCTTGGTGTATCTCCAACTGACCCTCAAGCCTCCTCTTATAAACTTTTCTTGTTGAGTCTTCAACGACCGAGATTAAGTCTCTAATCAACAAATAAGATTAGATTTGGCTTGATCCATGTCATTTAGAACCTTCTCACCCAGTTTTACATTAATACCCATTAATATTTTAATTTTCCTAAGTTTAGACTTAGGAACCCCATTAATATCCTCTCTAATCGGGTAGAATTTCCCCAAACCATTTATGGGTCTTGGAGATCTCATGTGCTTTAGCCTCTGCCCCAATTTTTGTGGCTAGAGCACATCCGATGCTACCACAAATCAACACCTCTGCTTGGCCTTTGCATAGAACCGTGTCACCCTGGGCAGCGTTTGCGTCACCCCTCCTGGTTATTACGTTGCCTCTCCTTTGGATCCTCTGCTGCCTGAGAAATTGACTTTCTGCCTCCCAGACTCACACCTTGGCTTCCGACAACTGAACTTTGACTTCCCTCAGCAGCAACTCGACTTCCCCTCAAGGACTGTGATGCCTCTCCGTCAACACTGCATAGGCCAGTGTCAGCCTTCCTTTGGACATCTTTCTGTTCTCTCTCTGCCTAGTACTCTCTGGAAATTCCTTCTCCCGAATTCTAACTGCCCCTCTGCTGCAAGATTTCAATCGATTTTCCTCCTGAGAACTTCTCATCTCAAAATCAGGAGGAAAATCGATTTTCTCAATCTCTCTGTGTATTTTCCAAATGACTCTCAAGCCCCTTCTTATATCTTCATGTTGGACAATCAACGGCCTCGATTACATCTTAATCAAAGGCTTAAATCATTTTGGCTTGATCCGTGGTTTTTTCTAGAAGTTTCACCCTTGATTAGATTAATACCCATTAATATTTTAATTTTCCCAAGTTTAGACTTAGGAGCCCCATTAAAAATATTAATTATTTTAATAAAATCACTTATGGGTGGAATTTCCCAAAACACTTTCTGGGTTATTTGGAATACCTGTTCCCAAACCTCCTTGCAAAATTTGAGGCTTAGAGCACATCCGATGCTACCCCCAATCAACACTCCCTCTTAGCAACGAATGTGCTCTAGCAATACACTGCCTCTCTGCATACTGCTCTGACTCTAAAGCATCATCTTTGCGCTGTTGATGTCTAACATGCTGTCCACCAACCAACGATTGTTGCTACTATATTGTTGTCTTTGACACTGCCACTGTCAATGCTACATCTGTACTACAACTCCCTCTACATCCGTGCTGCTGTTGGTCCTGCTACCCAACACTACATCTGCATTGCAACTCTCTTTCAAATGTTGCATTTGCTATTCTGCCAACACTACCTCTGCTAACACTGCATCTGTACTGCAACTCAGTTGCTGAGAGAAGCAACTGAAAACACCCAAAACTGGACAAGTATCCAGTGGATACTCCTTGGTGCTGAAATCCTAACTGGTGTTAGTCCCATGCTGCCTCTAAAGCCACTACGCTGCTGAAGCTCTACACTATGCCTCCTCGCACTGATGCCTCTCTGCTCTGCGCTGCTTAGTCTCTGGCTATCCTAGCCACTACATCTGTGGAATCAACACTCCATCGCACCAACTGAAACTCCACCATCCCACTACTACTGATCATGGGCTCCCGTAGCAAGGTGACGATCCAAGAGGTGGGCTCCTCAAGGATCCTACCCATCTGTAGCTCTATCGAACTACAATTCTATATTAGCCAACCTCCCTCTTGGAGGTATCTTGGCTGTCATGGAAAACTCCTTCTCTTGTTCAATCTTTGCGGCTGCAACCTTAGGATCGTGCTTCTCATCCTTGTCCTTTTTCTTCAAGGAACACTGGGATGCATAGTGGCCCATCTCGCCACATCTGAAACATTTCACCTTGGAGATGTCCTTCTTTCATCTCTGTTGCCCTTGCTGTCCCTTTGATGCAAGCGCTGCGTTATCCTCCTCCTCTACTTTGGGCTTCGACCCATTGCTGATGCTGCTTCCGTCAAGTTTGACCTTGATCAGATCTCTCCTCAACTCTTCTTCTTTCCAAGTTGCCCACATCTCATCCCAATTTGGCAATGTTGCTCTACCCAAGATACTTTGGGCAAAGATTTGCGAATCATTCGAGACGGAATTTAGAGCTAGTCTCACTAACTACGAATCCTGAGGTGTATGTCCCGCAGCTGACAATTCATCACAGGTCTCCTTCAGTTTCGTGAGGAACGGATCCACACGTTCTCCCTTTTGCATCTGAGAAGATCCCAACTTCTGCTCTAAGTACATCTTTCGTTGCTCAGAAGATCCCTAATAGAATGTGGCCAAGGCATCCCACATCTCCTTAGCAGTCCCTTTGCTTGCAACGTGGCACACCATGTGATCCTTAACTCCATTTAGGATCATCCTCTTTGCCTTAGCCATCTCAACCTTGTACTTTTTCAGTGGATCTGCATCCGTAGGTTTGGCCACCACATTATCAATGTACATCTTGAGGGCATGCTTATCTAGAAGGAAGGTCATCCTAGCCTTCCAAATGGCATAGTTGGAAGCCCCGTCCAACCTTTCCTGATCCCTCAAGCCACTGGTTTCCATATCCTCTAAGAACTGTCGAATAACTCCCTCTTTCTCCCTACTGCATAGCTCCTAGGCTGACTTACGCACTCCTTGGTAAGCTGCTACTCTTCTGTTGCTTAGCAGTTGAGAAATGTTGATTTCCTCGACAAGAAATCACTAAAGAAGTATTCCTTCAGTATGCTCTGCTGCTTCTTTCTTCTAACGTCTTTTCAGCCCGGCAAAGTTGCTCACTGAAAAATCTACATCTACCAACTACTTCTCATGCTAAGGCTCAACGCTACTCCCTTTGCCACGACAAAATTCGAGTTGGAAGCTCTCTCTCCGTCAGCTCATTTGGAGAAAGACTTACCTCGAATTTTCAACCCTCCGACTTAGAACTGCGCGAACCCTCTAGGGTTTCAACTTGTTGCCTTCTGCAGCTTTTTGATTTCCCCTTTTGCTCAATGCTAGGGTTTCCAGTTCTGCTCTTCTTGTCTCACCTACACTAGCTTTGATACCATGTGAAAATTCCTAACCCAGAATCCCTACTGCAACAAACTAATGTTACTTCTCCTACTTGATTAAATCATGCAAGTTATTTACTGTATTCTATGGTAAATTTCGAAGCAAATACATCTGCAACCTTCAATTAATTTACATATATGCGGAAACGAAACACTGAGCAAGAAAGAAAAATACAACACATAGGACACAGTTATTTTTGGACAAATAGTCCCCGAAAACCCAACTTGGGAAAACCGGTGCAGCAGCTCTAAGGGTTTATTATTATGCAGGAGAAATTCTGAGTACAATTGCCTAGGATGCTCAACTAGCAATCCGATACAGAGAGAATACTGAACAAAAGACTGGTGAAATGATCTCACCTTGTCATTGGAGAATCAGTGATTGATCCTTCTGCTCTAGAGGCTCTGTGTCACCCTCTGTGTGGCCTCTGCACAAAATTGTGTCACTCCTCCTGGGTATTACGCTGCCTCTCCTCTGGATCCTCTGCTGGCTGAGAAATAGACTTCTTGCCTTCCAAACTCACACCCTGGCTTCCGACAGCTGAACTTCAACTTCCCTTAGCAACGACTCGACTTCCCCTCAAGGATTGTGTTGCCTCTGTGTCATCATTGCGTAGGCCAACATCAGCCTTCTTCTGGACATCTTTATGTTCTCTCTCTGCTTGGTACTCTCCAGAAATTCCTTCTCTCGGATTCTCACTGCCCCTCTGCTGCAAGATCTCCTCAATCGATTTTCCTCCTGAGAACTTTTCACCTCAGAAAATCGATTTTGTCAATCTCTTTGTGTATTTTCCAAATGACCCTCAAGCCCCTTCTTATATCTTCTTGTTGGACAACCAACGACCTAGATTACATCTTAATCAAAGGCTCAAATCGTCTTGGCTTGATCTGTGGCTTTTTCTAGAAGTTTCAGCCCTGGTTAGATTAATACCCATTAATATTTTAATTTTCCTAAGTTTAGACTTAGGAACCCCATTAAAAATATTAATTATCTTAATAAAATCATTTCTGGGTGGAATTTCCCAAAACGCTTTCTGGGTTCTTTGGAATACTTGTGCCCAAGCCTCCTTGCAAAATTTGAGGCTTAGAGCACACCGATGCTACCCCAAATCAACACTGTTGCATCAAGGAGTTGAGTTGTGACTTCTTGCAAGAACTGGTGCATAGGCAATGCCTTCGGGGCCTCCATTCCTGCCTTCTCAAGAATGGAAACTACCAACTGTGCAATTCTTGAAAGATTTCCCATAGTTTTCACCTTCAACAATTTTTCTTACTCCCTCCTCTGTTGTAGCAAACTTCTCCTAAAACTGTGTCAATATGCTGCCCCAAATGTGCTGATCTCTGCCCTTCTTTAATAATCAGCCTTGAATTGTGAAAAAAATTGATATAGGTATCTGCTGGAAGAGGGGTAAGGGTAACAATACTATTGATTAAATGCCAATTTCATACTCATAAGTGATAGACTCCAATGAAATGTGGCAATCTCACCAATCTTAAAATATTGAAAACCATTAAACTTTGAAGGTCTTGACTTTGAATGGGATATGAAATTCTACTTTCTTTATTTGAAGTCCTATGAGGTTTGAAGTCCAATAAGGTTGGAACCACTGTGAAACAACCATAAAAGAATACAAGCATTTTTGGTGAAAACTAGTCGGAAACCACAATGCTTATGGTTGACAATATTGTGTATCAAAACGTCCTATGTGTCCAGGACTGCCTAGGGAGCCTGTGGGGAGTGCCTGGGGAGCATGTAGGGATTGTATAGTGTGCATCCTAGGAGTGCCTGGGGAGCACACTCTGAGCTCTGGGAGCATCCCAGGGAGTGCCACTCTCCCCAGGTTTAGCTTCCTGGCTTGTCGGATGCATTCCTCTACCATCTTGGCCTGGACCACCTCTTCAACATCAGTAATTGCATTTTTTCCCCTTCTTCCAGATCACTTGTAACCAGGAGTTGAGGCTTTGCTGTTGTGTTTCCATCTCTTATTTGTATAATGCCTGCTGAGGCTTCAACTCTTGTATGTTTTTATTGTCTGATATTTGGAGATGTGAGTTTTCCTGGTGTTTCATCTTGGTCACCAATTGTTTGAGATCCTGAACCTCCGAATGTAATGTGTTATTGTGATTAAAGGTTATCCATTCCCACCAGCAGGGTTTATATCTGTTCTGCTCAGTAGGAAAAATCAGGGGAAGAAGCCAAAGCATCATGTATTAATGTGGTGACTGCAGGGCTGTAATCACCCTATTGATCGTGGGTGCTGTTGCCATTCCCCTGCAGATCCTGATGTCTGCTGTTGCTGAACCCCAACTCCTGTTTGATGTTACATTCATTGCCCTGTTTTTTGTGACAAACCTCTTGTATTGTCTTATTGCCCATTGTCCTGTTGCTGCGTGCTGTTACAGGACCCCTTATTGGCCTGTGGTCTGCTGCCTGCTTTTTTGTTAACACTAACAGCTGGTGCTTCTGTTATGCCTGGGTGGAGAGATTGTGGATGCTGGTGGAATGCTGTGATGAATGAAGCATCCACAGAGAAGGGAGACAAGAACCCATCACCGTGTTGTCCCAAGGGCAGAAAATATATTTAGTAATATGATAAAATTATACATGACATGAATGATAGGTATTCATGAAGACTCCTTTATAGACTATCTAAGAGACAAACTCTACACTACTATTGCAATTAGTGTAATGTAATTTATGTTTTTTATCATAGTAGAATCTCAATTCAAGTTTTGTTTGGAAAGTGGTGGTTTATCTTGGATTTTATGTTTGTGTGTAGTAAGGAATCTACGTTAAATATTGAGACAGTAACTATTATTAACATCTTTCTAAAGCTTTATCATCTCCATTTATAGTCATATGGGGAAATTACTTCAGACAAATACTTTGACTTCATAAAAAAGTATGTCGTTGGCATCGGCCCATGGAAGGACACCATTGTACCTCCAGATTCAAAAAATTATTTGACAACCCCAACAGATCTTGTTGCTAAAGCTCATGCACATGATTTACAGGTATGCATGCTAGTACCTTTTGCATTCATGATTCTTTGAGCCAGAAAAACGGATTTCTTTCTTTTCTCCTGCTAGTAACATTAATATGAGAATAGAATAGATGAGGAGATTCTGTAACTATTTGTGGATTTATTTTCCAAGTTAATATTTTCCTTACAATTACTTGTTATTTAACTTGCTACATCATGATCATAATCCTGCAGTTCTAACTATTTCTTTCATTTTATATTTCAATTTTGTCTCTTGCCTATCCTCCTATTCCATCTTGGACTGCTGTAGCACACAGTGTCTAACATAGCATTTTCATTCATAATCATTGAGGCAGCAAAATAGCTTACTTTCTTTTCCTTGTGGATAGTAAGGTTAATAAGAAGATAGGATTAGATAAAGAGAATCTGGAACTATTTGTGGATGTCTTTTCTAAGCTATTTACATTTTCCTTACAATTACTTGTCCTTTAGCCTGCTAGATCATAATCACAATACCGCAGTTCGAACTACTTCTGTGTCATTTTATATTTGAATGCTGTTGTTTATTGCCTATTATCTTATTCTGTTTTGGACTACTGTAGCACATAGTGTCAAACGTGCCATTTTCATTTTTCAACATTAAAGATATTCCTTCAATGAATATCTTTAATCCATTAATATTCATTTTACTTTTCTAAACATGCATCTTCAGGTTTCCTTTTCTTGTTATCTTTTTCTGTCCATGTTGTGGTCAGATCTCAGATATCAAGTTTTGATCCAGAATGGACCACTATAGTATTTGTCATCCATCTTGATTCTTTCAGAGTGGAAAAAGTGGAGGAATCTGTAATGTCCCTTTTCGAGAATAGGGGACAGGAGTGTTAAATTGCAACGAAACTCTGCAACTACTTTGTAAATTATTGAAAACTAGGTAACTGAAAACTGAAACCAAATTTACTTTCACCAAGATACAAAGTTTCTTAACAAATTAGAAGCGGTAGAATAAAAAACACCAGAGATAAAAAAGGCACATCACACAAATTGACACGTTTGTTTACTCAGGAAACCCAATAGGGAAAACCTGCGTCTTTGTTGTGATATTTTATTGATTGTTCTTGAGCAATTGATCTATTACAAGGCAATCTGTCTCTGAGAAAGCATTTTGCTTCTTCTCACTAATCTCAACTAATACAATTGATCTTGTCTTGCTTTGATCACTGCTTGATCTCGGCCCTCTAGTACACAACTGTTCCCCTGCTGAATCCTTGACTTGCCCCTGTAATCCTTTGATCCTGCTTCTTGATCTTTACACACTAGGAGCTCCTATTTCTATGCGCACTAGGTCACTATTTCCTAGCACACGGGAGGCTCCTAAAACCTAGCGCAAATCCTCCTATTCTATTGCGCACTTGTGATCTCCTATTTCTTGGGACACAAGTTCTCAACTCTGCAAATTTCCTAAATCCTAGTGCACTTGTGATCTCCTATTTCTTAGGACACAGGGTCTGCGCTCTCCACAATCAAAGATCCTCTCACAAACTTGTAAACAAACTTATGAATTCCTGTGCCTTCGTCCTCCTCTTTATTGACTCAATTTGAACATGCAAAGAGGCCCAGTTCTATTTTAGAGTTGAGTTTTGATTGAGAGCTAACTGAGAGTTATTCTTGTCCTTTCTCCAATCAACAATGGAGTTCTTAACCCATTCCTTTCTCCAATCAACATTGGAGACTAACTCATTCTTCCTTCTAACTCACTCTAACTGAACTTGTAACTGCCACCTTGTTCTGTAGTCAAATTGATGAAGACTCCACCTAGCAGAAGCTTCAACTCTACAGATGCTAACTTGATGATTATTCTAGTAAACTAGAAATAATCTCATCCTAATTGAAGTCTAACTCATGAGCTCACACTCATGCTCAAGAAAGACAAACCAAATTCTTCATTGGCCAGGCACAAGCCAAAAGACCTTTACTCACTACATTTTCAACAAGGAGAAAATTAATTTGATTATTTATTGTCATCTGAAAAGTGATAGTGAGAAATTAAATTAAAAAGGGGACTATTAAGTGATTCTTGATCGAATCAAGAAATAAAATTTATTAAGTTACTTTATTAATAAAAAGTGATCCATGGTATTTAAACGACCCATAGTATTTGGATCAGGAAAATTACAAATAGAAAGATGGGAGTTCATTTAGGCGTAAGATTGGATGATTTGGTTAATTGATTTTGTGGGATCATTGAGCTTTGTGTGAGGATTTGAAACCCTAAGGGTGGATCTTCTTCAGGGGTGAAACTATCCCATTTAGGGATGTTAAAATTGGCAATTGGGACCAAATTCCACTTTGGACAACTCCATTGGGGAAGATAATTATGGCATTAAATTTGTCTTTTCAAGAGGACCAAAAACGACCTAATGATCATCAAATTAGATTAAGGAGTGTGATTTTGAATTTATGATTCTCCCTTTCAAAATTAACAAGATCGGCTTCATTTATATGTCGGCTCAATAAGCCCAAAAGTCACGTCTCTTCAACCCCATCGAATTTTCTATATAGAGGAGCCTTCTCCCTCATTTTAGACACATCTATCTCACGACTCTTCTCTCTGAAATAGTTGCAGGTGGTCCTCAACAAAGGTAGAAGGGTTTGTGTTGATTTGGGGCAACATCGGATATGCTCTAGCCATGAAAATTGGTGGAGAGGCTAAAGCACATGAGATCTCCAAGAACCAGAAATGGTTTGGACAGATTGTACCTGGTTTGGGAGATATTAAAATAATTAATATTTTTAATGGAGTTTCTAAGTCTAAACTTAGGAAAAATAAAATATTAATGGATATTAATATAAAACTGGGTTAGAAGGTTCCAAAAGTCATGGATCAAGCCAAATCTAATCTTAGCCGTTGATTAGAGATTTAATCTCAATCGTTGAAGGACCAACGAGAAAAGTATAAGAAGAGGTTTGAGGGTCAGTTGGAGGATACACCAGAGTGATCAGTCATTCATTTTGCTAGAGCGGGGTTGCTAAGAAAAAGTGAATCAGTGATCAACAATGAGGGGCAGTGAGTACTGGACAGAGAGGCAGAGACAATACTGAAAGACTAGCGTAGAAGCAGGGAGAGCGAGAGCAACAACTAGTTCAAGCCACGCAGAGACAAGCAGAGACAACGCAGAGGCCAGAGGGACTGTGTCATCCATGCAGAGGCTGATGGAGTGACGTAGAGGGTCCCAGAGGCTGCACAATGCCTCAGAGGGCTGACGCAAAGGGTCCTGGGGTTGACGCAGAGGCCAAAAGGGCCAGTGCTAAGCTTCAGTTGTGTCGGAGAGGGTTTCGTGGGGCAGGTTTTTTGAATACCTGTTTCCGAATATAGAGGCATTGTTGCCATGTATTTTTTCTCTATCGGGTGAGCCAGTTAGGCACCCAGTTGTACTCAAGGAAATACTGCATAGTAAACCCTCAGAATAGTTGCACCAATTTTCCCGCATTGGGTTTTTCCGGGGACATTTGTCCAAAAATAACGGTGTCACTTGTGTGCTTGTTTTCTTTCAGTTGATGATCTGTAGATGTTGTGACTATATTGTGTTTATTTAGGTATTTAAATGTCTTAAATAACTTGTTTAGAATTTACAAGTAAAAGAAATAAACCAGTAGAATAAAGGTTAATTTTCTAACGGATAGACTTAAAAAATTCAACATGGTATCAGAGCATGGTTGCAGATCACAGGAGAGCTGAAGGCATCAGCTAAGCATAGCATTTGCAGTAGAATTAATTGTCCAGAGTGATAGTAGCTGATCCTTGCAGAAGCAACAGAGGAAGGGTTGACACAGAGGGACTGCATTATCAGTCTGGGCCAGAGAGAGGCTAGTGCAAAGGCTAAGGAGGGCAAAGAGAGGCTCACGTAGAGCCACGCAGAAACCAGGAGGGTTGACGTAGTGGCTGAGGGAGCTATTTTTGCTGTAGCCTGGATTGCGCAGAGCTTAGAGGCTCAGTCCTTCAATTGTTGGGTGAAGGAAGCTATGGGCAGTTTGCGGGAGCGAAGCTGGTGGGGTACTGTGGTCAAAACAATACCTAACAAGACAAGACCAAGGTAGAGGAAGTTGCAGCCGAGGCGGATTTCTAGCCAAGGAATCCGGATCAGTGTTGTAGTTGCAAAGATGATTGGAGAGGGGCAACTTGACAGTTGGCAAAAGGATTTCTAGGAGGGAAATCGAGACTTAAAGGGAGTCCAGAAGAGAACTTCCAGACGGGAAGTAGAGAAACTCAGAGGAGTCAAATCGAGAACTTCTAGACGGGAAGTAGAGAGACTCAACAAGAGTCGAAGCGAGAACTTCCAGGCGAAAAGTAGAGAGACTCGGAGGAGTCGACAGAGAAGAGTAGAGTTGAGAGATCAGGACAGGTTGGATGGAGTGTCCAACTTTGTGGTCTGGAAGGCCAGGATCTTGTCCATTTTAGATGACATCGTATCACAAGCTTCACCTTGAGAGTAATGGCTATCCTAGTTGGCCCGGTAGCTAATGAAAGGTATGAGTAGGCAATGGCTAAGGCAAAGTGCATCATCCTTGATGGGGTCAAGGATCATGTGGTTCCACATATTGCCGAGAAGGAAATGACAAAGGAGATGTGGGACACTTTGAAGACATTGTACTAGCATACTTCTGTGTAGAGGAAGATGTTCCTGGAAAATAAGCTAAGGTCATACCAAATACAGAAGGGAAAGCAGATAGATGTCTTCCTCGGTCAGTTGAAGGAGATTTGTGACCAACTAACTCCCATAGGGGCCACGCTAGATCAGGAGTTGATGGTGAGGACCGCACTTAACGTAGTCTCCGAGGAGTGGGAGACATTTGTCCAAAGCATATTGGGCAAGGCGAGTCTTCCAGATTGGGAAGAACTGTGGGTGGCTCTTTGTCAAGAAGCAATCAAATGACTGACCAAGACGGGGAGTAGCAGCAAAGGGGTAAAGATCAAGAAGGAAGAGGATGCGGCTCTAGCATCTGCGGGAAAGCAGGAGAAGGGGAAGAAGAAGGACCTCTCCAAGATCAAGTGCTTCCATTTTGGGGAACTAGGTCACTATGCGAACCAGTGTCTGAGGAAGAAGAGTAAGGGAGAGGCTTCTAACTCAAAGGTAGCACCAACGAGGGCAGAGAAAGAAGTCGAGGAGGATGAGGATTGTGCCATGAATGCTCATGTGCCACTTGAGAAGAAGTGGGGAGACATCGAGCTGTAGTCAAGAGGACTACAGGCGACGAGGGGTAGGATCCTTGAGGTACCCAACCTCTTAGATTATACCTTGCTACGGGAGCCCCGAAGAGGAGTAGCAGGACTGGCGGATGTCGGTAGAGACTGATGCGGATGAAGTGGCAGAGAGTGCTACAGTGTAGGAGTCCCCAGGCAGCGAGGCTAGAAGGTTGCAACAGAGCAAGGGGCACGGGAGTGTTGCAACGGTGCAAGATGGCACAGAGAGGTGTGCAACGGTGCGAGATGCAGGGAGGTGTTGCAGCAGCGCATAGGTCAGTAGAGGGAGCACTTGTTAGCAGTAGAGGGAGCGTCATCATTGAGAGTGTTTCTAGCCTGACAGGGATGTCAGAAGTTGGGTGGATCAGTTACTTACTTCTCAGTAACTGAGTTGCAGTGCAGTGGCAGTATGCAGTAGTAGGATGCAACATGATGAGAGGGGGATGCAGTGTTGGGAGTATGGACCAGCAGCAACACGGATGCAGAGGGAGTTGTACGAATGCAACAGTGGCAGTGGCAGGGCCATGGGCAATGTTGACTGCTGGAGTAGCACTTGACGATTATTTGACGACTCCATGCCCAAGGATGATCCAGAGGACACTTGTACCATCAGATGTCATCAGTCAACAGAGTTTTTTAACTCTCCTTCTATCTTC